>CM067304.1:66904802-66947058 GCA_034231615.1 Meghimatium bilineatum | reverse complement strand
AGTCCATTGGATGCATATTTTTCCTCATCCTACCGCTCAATTTTCCCCCTTTAATACTGTCTACCCCATCACGGCCAACTCCTTGAAGTGCAGATGGGAATTAGTTCAGCCATCAGAGGCTGGAAACTATGATAGGTCAGGCCATTCCTTATATCAAGCACGTCCATAGTTCAGCCCAAGCAAGTCACACGAAATGCAGAATGTATACACTGTCACTATTGTCTATCCTCCAGGTGAATGATGGCTGATAGTATCCACACTTGCTGTTAAGCGTAGAGATGTGAGCTTCAGTTGTTATTCCAAGTCCAGATGTGTCACATTGGTTATATTGAATTCACATGTGCTCAAGGTTTTCAATGATTTTGATCCACCATTTTCTTCGTCTACCTGTGGCTCTATAACCCTCTACTACCTCCCTGAGAAATTCTGAACTTAAAAATATTAATAGCAATTATATATTAACAGATATTTGACATAGTTAAGGGGCCACTGTGATTGCACTTCAGGAAGACCCATATATATTCTGTCTTAGCTATTAGATGTTGAAGTGTATGCATGCCAATGGTTCACTGACTCAACACATCTCATTCTGCTGCACACGTTCACAATCCTATTCATGACACACATAAAAGCATTAGCTTCTTCACACGAGTTTACTCATTTCTCTATCTGACTACATCCAATGAGTGAACCAGTTTTTCTTTCTATTCCCACATTCTTAAATACAATTTCAATCTGAGTCGCCAAGAGAAGTATATGTCAACCATCCCATCCATGCAGCAAATGTTTTCTGGTGACAATAAAAAGCCAGTACAGTGGAAACATTCTTATTTTTGTACATATATCAAGTGACATATTTTTCCAGAACGTTGTCTCCGTCAAGGATACTATGAACCCTCTCTGTCCTGGGCAGAGATGAAGCAGGCCTGCATTAGCCAGAGTCATGTTCATACATTCTTTGATGTCACTGGTCCATCGTCCTCTTCTTCTTCTCTCACCTGGCACTCTACCCTCTAGAATCAGCCGTTTCGTACTATCATGTTTCTTTAAGTGTCCAAAATACTGTAACTTCCATCTTATAATGGTATTTAAAACCCTTTATTTATAGTTTCAGTAATTTCAATGTTCTTCTTTACCTCTCTCCATAATATTCGTAGGATCTTTCTGTAGTACTTCATTTCAAATGAATTTATTCTTCTTAATTTTTGTAGCTCAAGAAAGTAATCAGTAGAGGGGCACAGTCATTGACTATTAATTTAGCACAACTGGGATCGGTTACTGAAAACAATGTAGGAGCTACATGTTAATACCAAATAACCTCAATCACATCCTGGATGTTTCATGTATGTATTCGCAGATCCTTGTTTAACATGCAGCTATTAATAACCTGAGGGAAAGATCTGGTGACAGCACACATCCTTGTCTGATGCTAATTTGTATCTTTTGGAATTCTAGATTACTGTCAACCCTCATTGCAGCTGTTTTCTTCATATGCATATTTCTTGCTATCTTTAGATCTTTCTCATCAATATTCAGTTTTTCTAAATGTTTTATCATCTCTGAATGTCTCAGTCTGTCGAATGTTTTACTATAATCTATGAAGCACAATTATGTCATTTTGTACTTCTATTGCTCTCTCTAGAAATTGCCTTATTATATACCGGGTATATGATATTTCTTGTGCCTTTTTTTCATCACATTCACACTGTTCTTCTGGTGTTACCTTTCCTCTTACTCGTCTCATTATTACACAAAATTGGATCTTGGTCATCTAGCTCTAAGACTGATTGTTCTTTACATTCTACTGTGTCACATTTCTTACATTCTACTGTGTCACATTTCTTACATTCTACTGTGTCTGATTTCTTACATTCTACTGTGTCACATTTCTTACATTCCACTGTGTCACATTTCTTACATTCTACTGTGTCAGATTTCTTACATTCTACTGTGTCAGATTTCTTACATTCTACTGTGTCAGATTTCTTACATTCTACTGTGTCAGATTTCTTACATTCTACTGTGTCAGATTTCTTATATTCTACTGTGTCAGATTTCTTACATTCCACTGTGTCAGATTTCTTATATTCTACTGTGTCACATTTCTTACATTCCACTGTGTCAGATTTCTTACATTCTACTGTGTCAGATTTCTTACATTCCACTGTGTCAGATTTCTTACATTCTACTGTGTCAGATTTCTTCAGTAAGATTTTTTTCAGAAAACTTTCTGGAATGATCTTCTTCTTGTTTGCAGTTTAACATGTTTTCTTGATTATTGATTGCAATAAATCAAATGGAATATAGCAATTGATGTAGATGTCATTTAGAATTTTGATGATTATTTCTATGTTTTACTGCCCCAGTACTTCTAATTCTTCCTTTGTAATTGTATCTCATACAGAAGATGTATTTCAAGTGTTGCATAGCTTCTTTCACTTCTGTAGTTAGTATATGGGGGGAGGGGCCGCCTTCATTGTTTACTGTGTGTATTTTTTCATTCCTACTATCTTTATTGAGTTCCTTGATGTATTCTTCCAATCTGTGCATGATTTAATTTTCTCCCATTAAAATATGTCCCTTTTCTAAAATAAAAAAAACTATGACAGAAAGGTTGCTGGATGTGTTGTCACTGTGGCACAAGAGAGCGTCAGTAACTAAACTTATTAACAACACAAGAGACAGAGAGTTGTGGACAAACATGATTAATTATGTCACTCCGAATGGCACTTGACTGATTGATAAGAGAACTGACTTTAACATAAGAAATAAAAGAGGTAAGATACTAGTGGATTAGACCTGAAGTAATAACATGACAATAGGAAATACATGGTTCTATAAACATCCTAGACGACTGTGCACACAGTGAAGCCCAAATAATAAGACTCACAATCAGATTATATTATGATCCTGCATGCATCGTCTTGTTTATGTAGCAGATTTCTTTTAGATCCCTAGGAATTATTTGAAGCTACAGAGTTACGTGCTATGAGTGATACTTTCGGCAAGCCTCATACCATTTCATTGTGAGGGACAGAATGCATATAGTGTATCCTGAGTTACAATGAAGTCAGTCCTTTACACATTTTAAACCATTTCTTTTGGGTTAATAACTTCAGAAAATTGTCCTCTTCACAAATATGTGTAAGAACTTTGTGACAGATAAACTTCATGGCATTTCTGATGTTAGGAGTGTAGGATAAACTTTGGAACTACTTAATGAATTTGTATAGGATAAACTTTGGAGTTACTCTATGAATTTGTATAGGATAAACTTTGGAGTTACTCTATGAATTTGTATAGTCTTTGTTCAGAATGTAATGCCATGATGATTCTATTGAAAAATATTTCATGCACTGTAACCTTTTAAATGCATCATTTCATTAGCTATGGCAATATGACCTTTATAGAATTGACTACATGGAAACAGAACCAACCACATAGGACAATAACCAACTATGAAAGGGTTGAAAAATAATAGAGGACCAACTTAATTGTACTCAAGCTATCTTATATCTCTAATATCAGAGCATTATCTCACAGATTTGATATGTGGCATGTTCTTACATACTTCAGAGTGAGTTCTGACTCAGAGCATCTACTACACATTTAAGTCCCTCAAGTAAAGGGGATTAGGTTCAAGAAAGGAAAATTGTGAATGAGACGCACTTAGGATACTGTTAAACAGATTTGTGCACCAGAAGGCATCAATCCTGGTGAGGAATGATGAATATCTGTTCCCATTGTCTTTCAGCATGCATTCAAGACCATTAATACACTCAATAAAGAGTGTAGGGAACATAACCAAGTGTGTGTGAATGCTGTCAAATTACTCATCTGTGGAAATGCTGATGATACAGATGTTGTGATTTACAAAGATGGCTGGTCATCCACAAACCAGAAGTTTGCATGGGTCTTTACTACCAGATCACACAGAAGAACAGTTCACAAAACCAGTGGGACCTTCATCACAGCAACAAGCAGTCTAACAACGGAAGTGTTTACTATAACGCAGGCACTAAACTGACTGAAATCCCAAGTATTTGCCTATGCGTGCATACTGAATAACCCAATAAATGTTATCAGAAAGTCAAATCAGGTGATGTGAGCAGGTGGTAGGTGGAGTTATTGGAGAGGGCTAAAACGTTGGTCTCTGGGAAATCACTCATCTTTATTCCCGGATGAGCTGAGTGGAAGAAAACAAATGAGCCAACAAATTAGCTAGCCTTACCACAATAACAAAGCAAATATACTTAATGCTTTGTAGAAGTCCACATGATCAGAGAACTTTGGGATACATGAGCAGAGTTTGTATCGAGAATGCGTGAATTGGGAGTAAAGATAGTTCTGGCTCATTGAGAACACCTAACAAAGATTTATAAAAGAACAATGAACCAACATAGAACCAGACCCATCACAAACTACAACCTGGGAGATTTTTTTGAAATGGAGATCAGGCCACCTATGAAGGTGTTCGGTGTATGAAGATGTTAGTCAACATACCTAATACCTATCCAATATCTCCAACCCTCTCAATGAAGCAGCATACCTCCTACAGAGAGTACCACTCATAGCACGTAACTCTGTAGCTTTAGGCAATAATTCCCAGGATTCTCCACACACAAAATATGAAACAAGGTTATTGCAAGTTCGAATTTGACGTCTGCCCTATGCGCTACTTCAATGCTAAAGGAAAATGAACTGTAAGTGGGAATCAAACCTGTGACAACTGGAGCACAACCACATAGAGATCCCTTAACCAACTATAAGATAACATAAGTAACTGTATCAGAATAGAAATAATCCCTCTGAGTATAAGGCTTCTTCAATAGACATTGCATTAAGTCAAAGTCTCCTGACTATGAAAGAAAGTTCTGGGAAACAACATTATTGCACATAGGAAGTAAGAGCAAATCACTTGCAATTCCTGGGGATACTAACCAACCCATCATAATAGAAACAACTATATGTGTTGTCAAGGCACAAAAGGGAAGCAATGAACAGCAATACTTTGACCTGTAATGCATGTGTAAGAGGTGACTAAGGAGGTTTGGGGGTATAGGTGGTTTTTCCATTTGATCATAGTGATCCAAAAGTCATGATCCACAGAACATTCTGTTTGATGCATTTATGGGAACTGAACCAACTATACGGGAACTGAACCAAATATACGGGAACTGAACCAAATATATGGGAACTGAACCAAATATATGGGAACTGAACCAACTATATGGGAACTGAACCAAATATATGGGAACTGAACCAACTATATGGGAACTGAACCAAATATATGGGAACTGAACCAAATATATGGGAACTGAACCAAATATATGGGAACTGAACCAAATATATGGGAACTGAACCAAATATATGGGAACTGAACCAACTATATGGGAACTGAACCAACTATATGGGAACTGAACCAAATATATGGGAACTGAACCAAATATATGGGAACTGAACCAAATATATGGGAACTGAACCAAATATATGGGAACTGAACCAACTATATGTGAACTGAACCAACTATATGTGAACTGAACCAACTATATGTGGGAACTGAACCAAATATATGGGAACTGAACCAACTATATGGGAACTGAACCAAATATATGGGAACTGAACCAACTATATGGGAACTGAACCAACTATATGGGAACTGAACCAAATATATGGGAACTGAACCAACTATATGGGAACTGAACCAACTATATGGGAACTGAACCAAATATATGGGAACTGAACCAAATATATGGGAACTAAACCAAATATATGGGAACTGAACCAACTATATGGGAACTGAACCAAATATATGGGAACTGAACCAAATATATGGAAACTGAACCAAATATATGGGAACTGAACCAAATATATGGAAACTGAACCAAATATATGGGAACTGAACCAAATATATGGGAACTGAACCAACTATAAGGGAACTGAACCAACTATATGGGAACTGAACCAAATATATGGGAACTGAACCAAATATATGGGAACTGAACCAAATATATGGGAACTGAACCAACTATATGTGAACTGAACCAACTATATGTGAACTGAACCAACTATATGTGGGAACTGAACCAAATATATGGGAACTGAACCAACTATATGTGGGAACTGAACCAACTATATGGGAACTGAACCAACTATATGGGAACTGAACCAACTATATGGGAACTGAACCAACTATATGGGAACTGAACCAACTATATGGGAACTGAACCAACTATATGGGAACTGAACCAACTATATGGGAACTGAACCAAATATATGGGAACTGAACCAAATATATGGGAACTGAACCAAATATATGGGAACTGAACCAAATATATGGGAACTGAACCAACTATATGTGAACTGAACCAACTATATGTGAACTGAACCAACTATATATGGGAACTGAACCAACTATATATGGGAACTGAACCAACTATACGGGAACTGAACCAACTATATGTGAACTGAACCAACTATATGTGAACTGAACCAACTATATGTGAACTGAACCAACTATATGTGGGAACTGAACCAAATATATGGGAACTGAACCAACTATATGTGGGAACTGAACCAAATATATGGGAACTGAACCAACTATACGGGAACTGAACCAACTATACGGGAACTGAACCAACTATATGTGAACTGAACCAAATATATGGGAACTGAACCAACTATATGGGAACTGAACCAACTATACGGGAACTGAACCAAATATATATGAACTGAACCAACTATACGGGAACTGAACCAACTATACGGGAACTGAACCAACTATATGGGAACTGAACCAACTATATGGGAACTGAACCAAATATATGGGAACTGAACCAACTATATGGGAACTGAACCAACTATATGGGAACTGAACCAACTATATGGGAACTGAACCAACTATATGGGAACTGAACCAACTATATGGGAACTGAACCAACTATATGGGAACTGAACCAACTATATGGGAACTGAACCAACTATATGGGAACTGAACCAACTATATGGGAACTGAACCAACTATATGGGAACTGAACCAACTATATGGGAACTGAACCAAATATATGGGAACTGAACCAAATATATGGGAACTGAACCAAATATATGGGAACTGAACCAAATATATGGGAACTGAACCAACTATACGGGAACTGAACCAACTATATGTGAACTGAACCAACTATATGTGAACTGAACCAACTATATGTGAACTGAACCAACTATATGTGGGAACTGAACCAAATATATGGGAACTGAACCAACTATATGTGGGAACTGAACCAAATATATGGGAACTGAACCAACTATACGGGAACTGAACCAACTATATGGGAACTGAACCAACTATATGGGAACTGAACTAAATATATGGGAACTGAACCAACTATATGTGAACTGAACCAAATATATGGGAACTGAACCAACTATACGGGAACTGAACCAACTATATGTGAACTGAACCAACTATATGTGAACTGAACCAACTATATGTGAACTGAACTAACTATATGTGGGAACTGAACCAAATATATGGGAACTGAACCAACTATATGTGGGAACTGAACCAAATATATGGGAACTGAACCAACTATACGGGAACTGAACCAACTATACAGGAACTGAACCAACTATATGTGAACTGAACCAAATATATGGGAACTGAACCAACTATGTGGGAACTGAACCAACTATACGGGAACTGAACCAACTATACGGGAACTGAACCAACTATACGGGAACTGAACCAACTATACGGGAACTGAACCAACTATATGGGAACTGAACCAAATATATGGGAACTGAACCAACTATATGGGAACTGAACCAACTATATGGGAACTGAACCAACTATATGGGAACTGAACCAACTATATGGGAACTGAACCAACTATATGGGAACTGAACCAACTATATGGGAACTGAACCAACTATATGGGAACTGAACCAACTATATGGGAACTGAACCAACTATATGGGAACTGAACCAACTATATGGGAACTGAACCAACTATATGGGAACTGAACCAAATATATGGGAACTGAACCAAATATATGGGAACTGAACCAAATATATGGGAACTTAATCAACTATGTGAGTACTGAACCAACTATTTGAGTACTGAACCAACTATATGTGAACTGAACCAACTATATGTGGGAACTGAACCAAATATATGGGAACTGAACCAACTATACGGGAACTGAACCAACTATATGTGAACTGAACCAACTATATGTGAACTGAACCAACTATATGTGAACTGAACCAACTATATGTGGGAACTGAACCAAATATATGGGAACTGAACAAACTATATGTGGGAACTGAACCAAATATATGGGAACTGAACCAACTATACGGGAACTGAACCAACTATACGGGAACTGAACCAACTATATGTGAACTGAACCAAATATATGGGAACTGAACCAACTATATGGGAACTGAACCAACTATACGGGAACTGAACCAAATATATATGAACTGAACCAACTATACGGGAACTGAACCAACTATACGGGAACTGAACCAACTATACGGGAACTGAACCAACTATACGGGAACTGAACCAACTATACGGGAACTGAACCAACTATACGGGAACTGAACCAAATATATATGAACTGAACCAACTATACGGGAACTATACCAACTATACGGGAACTGAACCAACTATATGGGAACTGAACCAACTATATGGGAACTGAACCAAATATATATGAACTGAACCAACTATATGGGAACTGAACCAAATATATATGAACTGAACCAACTATATGGGAACTGAACCAAATATATATGAACTGAACCAACTATATGGGAACTGAACCAAATATATATGAACTGAACCAACTATATGGGAATTGAACCAACTATATGGGAACTTAATCAACTATGTGAGTACTGAACCAACTATATGAGTACTGAACCAACTATATTGCAATTGAACCAACTATATGGGAAAAGAACCAATTATATGGGAACAGAACAAACTATATGGGAACAGAACAAACTAAATGGGAACTGAACCAGCTATGTGGGGACAGAACCAACTAGGGCCCACAGAAAAAAAAATTAATACCGCTAAATAGAAGGAGAACAAACTATATTGGAACATAACCAACTATATGGGAACATAACCAACTATATGGGAACTGAACCAACTATATGGGAACTGAACCAACTATATGGGAACTGAACCAACTATAAGGGAACTGAACCAACTATATGGGAACTGAACCAACTATATGGGAACTTAATCAACTATGTGAGTACTGAACCAACTATATGAGTACTGAACCAACTATATGGGAATTGAACCAACTATATGGGAAAAGAACCAATTATATGGGAACAGAACAAACTATATGGGAACAGAACAAACTAAATGGGAACTGAACCAGCTATGTGGGGACAGAACCAACTAGGGCCCACAGAAAAAAAAATTAATACCGCTAAATAGAAGGAGAACAAACTATACTGGAACATAACCAACTATATGGGAACATAACCAACTATATGGGAACTGAACCAACTATATGGGAACTGAACGAACTATATGGGAACTGAACCAACTATATGGTAATTTAACCAGTTATACGTGAACTTAACCAACTATATGGTAACTAAACCAGCTATATGGGAACAGAACAAACTATATGGGAACTGAACCAGCTATATAGGAACAGAACAAACTAGAGCCCACAGAAATAAAACATTTTACTGGTATATAGGAGAACCAACTATATTGGAACATAACCAACTATATGGTAACAGAACCAACTAGGGCCCATAGGGAAAACTTTTACTATATACAAGGAGAACCAACTATATCGGAAGATAACCAACATAATTGAAACAGAACCAACTATTCTAGGAACTAATTTATTTTACATATGATTACACTATAAACCTCAGATGTTCAGAACATGAAGTACCATCATTGTTTAATCATGTACTGTAATGATACATCATGTGCCTGTACAAATATTCCATGTTGACCTAGGTAAACATACTTGATGGCTGTTCTCCATTGAAATGTAAACAAATCTGTGCTGTCTTAAAGTAACTGATATCAGAAAAACCAGGTAAAAATATAAACTGTTGGCATAAACAAGATAGATAATAGGTGGCCTGCTGTAAAAGTATATTTATATTTTTCAACATTCATTCTCAAGCTCCTGCTGGTTCGCAAGATGTAGTCCAGAAAATGAAATACATTGTGTCAAACTGCTGGGCCTATAGAAAAGAGGAAAAATTATGCCTTAGGGAATCTCCCTGGTGTAGTGGTTAAGCCACTTTCTTAAAAAGACATGGTTATATGCAATGAATAGCACTCCCAACACTTGAAGTGCCTCTTCTTTCAGGGAGACAAAGTACATATGGGGTAACACGAGTACAAGTAAATCAATTCTCTATGACTTTCAAACTTTATGAAATATAACAGACCAAAAATAATATAGTGCCATAGTTAACACAGACACTTAAGAGACTTATCATAGAAATACAAAAGACATGACAGAGAATAATTGATTCAAAAGATGCAATTAGACTATAATGTTTAAGGGTCAACAGACAGAGTGATGTATGTATTGATTTTTGTTGCTATGTGCCCATGATGTAAAAGTCACTGCCAATAAATCATGTTCTACAAATGATAGGGCTTGGAAGATCCCAGAGATTAAAGTTTAACTTCAAGTTTAGCTTTAGTCAATGATGAACATACCATTTATCATCTACTTCACACACCCGACATCTCAATAAGTGTTCAGATTTCAGCAAATCTCTCATGGTATAGTAGCTGATGGTTCTGGTTCTATGCTCATTCAGTGTTATGATATTTTTTGTTAGGTGTTCTTTACAGGTCACACTAACTCTCACTTTCAATTCATGCATTCTTGATACTGACTTATGCATCTCACAATCCTTCAATCATATGGTCATGCAAAGTACTGAGTACATAGCTCTGTACATAGACTGACCATCTGTTAAGATGGCAAGGATCATTTGTTTCTCTTCACACCCACGGGTCCAGGAACAAAGAAGAATGTTATTTTCCATAGTGAGGTTCATTTTTTAGCTGGCTCCAATGACTGCACTCATTGCCTACACACATCAACTGTTTTGACTTTTTTTTTTATTTACTCACACTGATTCAGTCACTCAGTATACACATTGGTAATTTTTTTATGTTCTACGTCATTTTCATGCAACAGTAAATAATTGGTTAGACTGCAGTAAAACTATTTGTCCTATTCTAGATACCAACCACAGAATGGATGTACCCGTTTAGAAGAGTGTTACTGCATGTGTGTTCCGTGCTCATTTGATAAATTATATCATTACTCAAGAAATATGTCTGCCTCAATAACAATAAAATATGAAGATCTTCTATACTGTCTTGAAGATAAAAGAAAAATTATGCACTACATTCCTTCATGGTCACAGGATTTTTCATTGTTGCAAATGGTGGATCAAACACAATAGATGAGATCGGCAAAAATGTTCTCCACGTGCAGATATGCTGATTCCTTGTCAAAAACAATACTGCAGGGAACTGTCGAGGGTGGAAGAAGTAGAGGAGGACAAATAAAGTCATGGACAGACAACATCAAGGAATGGACAGGGCAAGATATTTCCACACTCATCCGCATCGCTGAGGATAGAATTCCCTGGAGGACTCTGTGTGCTGAGGCATCCAATGTGGTACCCCTACGACCCTGAAGGGTTATGGGTTTATTGATTGATGCTGATTCACTTTCCACAACAGTGTGTCTTTATTGGCATTTGTTGGTGAATGTTTCATGATTACAGTAATAGAAAGGAAATCAGAAATCTTGATACCAATAATTATCAGAGAATGTATTCATCTAGGCACAACTATCATATCCAATAAACGACATGCATATAAATCATTTGCATATTTCTTGGTGTCCCCTAATAGACTGTAAGCCATACTTGTTGAAATGATGTTAATTCTTAGCCTAGAGCTTGTACTCAAACAATTGAACATTATTGAAAGTCTGCTAAAGAATGTAACACATTGACATATATTGCAATAGCAAATGTACATGCCTGTACAAATATATTAGCAATATACTCTGTCAAGATTCAACAAGTAGATTTTCTGTACACTATCCTTCAAGACATAATATATTACTGGCCACATATGTAACTCATATGAATGAACTTCAACCAAATACTTAACATAACTGAGACAAAACTGAGTGCAGCTTGGTGCCCCATAAAATATGTATAATATAACTAATTAAATGTTAAAATATATGAAAATTGTAAGTAATAATATAATGAATCCAACGTTAAAACATTAAACAAATTTTAAGTAATATTATAACAAATCCAACGTTATATTATTACAAATTTTAAGTAATAATATCATGAATCCAACGTTAAAACATTAGACAAATTTTAAGTAATAATATAACGAATCCAGCGTTAAAACATTAGACAAATTTTAAGTAATCAGCACAAGAAGTCTTTCTGACAATATTGTTGGATGGATCCATCGACAGGTTAACAGTAAATTATTTTTTTGCACTTCCCAAGTCTGTTTCTTTTTCTTAAGAGTTCATTTTCAAACTACAGCTGGATCAATCTTGATCCAGGACAATGATCATACTAGATTTCCTGCAGAACATAGTCCAGAAAATAGAAATGCATTGTGTCACTGTTTTATTTGTGCAAATGGTGCGACACATCCCTCTTCTGCGGACAAGTCTCATAGTGGTATACGCTTTTTTACCATAGCAACTAGTGATACTATCACAAAAAGGTCAATACAGCCTACTTTAATGCTAAATAGCTTATAATTGTATTAAAACAGTCTCCTGATATTTCCAATAATGAGAAAATATTGCACACAATGTAGACAAAAATCTTTATAACAATAATATTGACTGCAGTGACATCAGTTACAATGGCACATGACATGGAAGACCTTCAGAATATGCCACTAAAAGAAGCTGGGCAACTTGCACAGAACTGAGAGGCTTACGGAATGGTAGTGAGGACACCATTCTGTAGAGGACACGTCACATAGATTGATAGACAGTGAATATAGCAATGATGACTGTGAAGTTTGCCAATTCCAGCTATACAAAGTTTATAATTTAACTAGGCTACACTTGATGGATAGCCTATACTAAGTTTATAATTTAATTAGGCTACACTTGATGGATAACCTATACTAGGCTATACTAAGTTTATAGTTTAACTAAGATACACTTGATGGATAGCCTCCTATACTTAAAGTCTAAAAAATTTAACTAGGCTACACTCGATAGGTAGAGTGTGTATGATCTCCATATGAGTAAATGTTCTTGCATATTTATGGTCTTTGTGAGGCTTAAATTATAGTTAAATAGTCTATAGTTAAATTATAGACTTGGTATAAATGAGATTCACAAATTGTAAATGAGTTTAATTGTGTTTTTATTTCAAGTTTATGAAATATCCTTAGTCTTAGTCAAGTGTACCGTAACTAAGTAAGTATGTAATTAAAACTATTTATGTATAATTATAATATAATTAATTACTATAATATAGAATAAATTACTACTAAGAAACTTATTCAAAATAACGAACGATCTATATTCTACTCACACGTTATTTGAGTAAAGAAAGAATATGAACCAGAACATGTAGGGGAAAAGTCTGCAAAGAAATAATAACAGTTGCAGCAATAGACAAGACATCAAGCGATAGTTAACCGCTTCGGCTTGGCGAAGTTGAAAATATCCCTACTTATTTATCATTATTATTATTTATATTATAATTTATAGTCTTAATTTTTTTTTAATGTATCTTATCTAAGAATGATTGACAGCGAAGAAATTCACAAAACTAATCGGCATGTCTAGATTACAAATGATGACACTTACAGAATAAGTCATGCGCAAGCCTTTAATGTTATTATCAGGTGTTGAAGCACTTCGTCTTGTAAAATGTTGATAAGATGTAAACAATCCTAAATCTGAATTCCTAGGCTGAATTTAAACAGCGAAACACCCACGAGAATAGCGACATCTAGTGCTGTCAAATGATAGCAGACGAACGTAACTATAGTTACCACTCATTATTATGAAATAAAAAAACCCAAAGACAGGAAATTCTAGCTTTGCTCCTTGAAATTCAAAGGCCCAACGTCCTTGAAAATAATTTGATATTAGTATCTATATATTCGTAATTGTTAAAGGGCCCCCACATCTGAAATAGCTTAGGACCCCATATCTCAAATAGCTTAGGACCCCATATCTCAAATAGCTTAGGACCCCATATCTCAAATAGCCTAGAGCCCAGTCAAGTCTAAATCTGGTCCTATATATATATATATATATATATATATATATATATATATATATATATATATATGCATATAGAACAGGCACAAACAACTTTCAGAAAATTGAAAAATATATCGTGTAATATGACCTTGTCATTAGAGGTGAGAAAGAGATTTATGCAGTGCTATATAACCCCTATACTAACATATGGGCGTTACTCTTGGACAATAAAACAGAAAAGTGGGAAATTGGAGGCAACATAGATTTGGTTCAACAGAGGTGTACAACTAGTGCACACACTTCGTATGTCATATTTCCGTCGTCACGGTAATATGTTCATTGGCACTTTGTGTCGCATTCCAATGTTGACTAACTAAAAGCAAGAAAATAACAGGAAACATCTCTTAAAAAAGCTTTTTTAGCTTCTGCCGCAAGGTCTTCTATTCACGGTCCACGCAGTGTTTAATTTGTCAAGTTTCTAAGGTAAACTAAGATACTTCTAAGTGGGAAACTAGCTTTGTGCTGAATTTTAGTACCTGGGAAAGTAGACGGAGTCGGCTATAAATTCATATGACGATAATCTATCTTCAATTTCTGATGATTTCCCGACTCTGTAGCTTCATCTGTTAATCTATCACCAGGATACCGTGCATGATGTATCAGTGTCCATGTACCATTCTAGTCAAAAATAAATGAGATGACAATTTTAGTATGCTACGATTGAATTTTTGTTTTGGACAGGCATGGAAGAAGCCACATTGAATGTCCTCATGAAGTAGGCATAAATGAAAAAGACATCAGACTGATTAGAAATATATATTGGGAACAGACTGCATCAATAAAGTGTGAAAACAGCTACTCACAATACACTGAAGCAAGAAGAGAGGTAATGCTAGGATATGTACAGATTGGTACAGAGCGCGTATGCGGCGGCCAAAATATCGAGATCTATCCCCGCTACAGGCACTTGTGCATCCAGACCATTAAAAAAAAGCAATAGCAAATTACTGTACGTATTTATATTGCCTATAAAATCACTACAGCTAAAGAATTATGGGTTGATGGGTACTTCTTGATTAAGATACAATACCAATTTAAAAAAAAATACAAGGATGTATTTTATCACCAAGCCTATTTATTTAAACATATAGAAGCAATACCAGGACACAAGATCAGTGGGGAAATAATAAACAACTTGAAGATATAGGGCACTGTCCTTTTAGCAGAAAGTGAACAGGAACTACAAAGACTGATAGATCAAGTTGATTAGTCATTTAAATACTAAATATAAACATTAAAAAATTATATGATAATCTGCAAAGTCACAAAAGAACAGGTGTTAAACTTAAAAAAAACACGAAGAGAAACTACAACAAGTAGAACATTATCAATATCTCGGACACATACCCACAAATGATGGCAGATGTGAAACAGAAGTTAAAAGAAGAATAGGACTGGGTAAAATTACTTCGATAACATGGGGAAAATATTGACATCTAAACAAATTATAAACTAAAATGAGAATTATAAAATGTAGTATCTGTTATATATTAAGTTAATATATGCCTCAGAAACATGGACAATAAATAATTAGAAAACAGAATTGATGCCTTGATGTTTGGTTATATATAAGAATAGGGAGAACATCGTAAAAAAAAGTTTTGAACAACACTTAATATGAAGAAAGAATTATAAAGGAAATAAAGATCATGCAAATAAAATATTTTTGACATATTAAAAGACATGACAACTTGTGGAAGACGTTACTTGAGGGTAAAATTGAACGTCAACGAAAGGGGGGGGGGGGGGTCACGAGGGATGCATAGATACACGCGGGAGAGCAACACCACGGATGGACAGGCTACAGTCTAGTAGAGTGCACCACCAAGACAAGAGACAGGGAATGTTGGAGGTATGTTGCAGCCACCGTCATTGCGGAGACGTCATTTAATTGAGAATGAACACAAACCAAATATCAATAGGATCATATAACAAAAGAATATCCGGGTATAGAGCTAAAGGTAGACCAAGAAAACTGGATAAAAAACGTAAAGATAACCTTGAATATACAATAAATCAACGCAACCAATGATACGTATCTGGTCTTAGAACTACAACTTAACGCTTAACCCTGCACCTAACGTAAAGTGTGGATCAGGGTTTCCATTTTGGTGCTTTTCGTACCAGATCTGGTGTTTTTTAAGATCATCTAGAAAACATTTTTGAAATAGCGCGGCCGAACTAGTTTAGTGCTTTTCAAAATTTTGTTGGTGCGCTTTAGTGCATTTTTATCATTATTTAGTGCTTTTTGGTGCTTTTTAATAGGGCGAATCATTTGTTATGTTTTATACACAAACTTTGGTTTATTTTTAATCATGTTTTTTGAACACTAAAAACCCCATCAAGGCCAGAACGGTGAAGTGGTGATGGGGCTTAGTTCAGCCATCAGGGGCTGGAAACTAAGACTGGTCGGGCATTTCAACTCGAGTAGGACCACAGTCCTGCCCAAGTAAGCAATGTGCTGGCGACAGAGGCAACCAGCCAAAAGGCGCACAATTAATCAGGTGCCACGCACAAAACACAATATCAACATGTTTATATCTAATAATAGTTATGGTTCCTGCCATGTGACGTATTTTCAGGCAATAGGCAATGATCTGTAAGAATGAGGAATAAAGGACTTGAGTTGCACTAGGCACTGATAATGCATTTGTCATGACAAGTGTAAACAATGGAGTGTACACAAAATTAAAGCCTAAAAATTCTCATCTGATCCTAGTTGGATGTGTGTGACATTTTCTTCAACTACCTGTATCATATGCTACAGCCGAGTGCCTTCCCATGAGTCTAGAGTTCACGATATAGAAACATACAACTGGTTTTCTCACGCATCATGTCGTCAAGTATTGAGTACAGTGAGATGTTTGCATGAATAATGATGGGCAAACCCCACATAAGCTTATTCAACCAAGTCAAACACGATGGATGTCTACTCAATCTGCCATTGTCAGAATATTGCAGCAGTGGGTTGAGGGCAGAACTCATTTTAATATAGCAAGATTGCGTGAGCTCTGTTATACAGCAGAACTTCTAAATTCTATGTTGTGTGACAGGAAAAATTATGTTTTTCTCATATTTCTCAAGCATATTCTTGGAGAAGTTCAAAGAGTGAATAAAAAGTTTGAAGCAGAAATACAAGATCCAACAAATCTACTCAACGATCTTGTCCATTTTACTGATTCTATCAGTTCAAAGATTATTTTTCCTGAAAAAAACAAACATTACACATACTGATGTTATTGAGATTATTTAGTTCCTAATCCCTTTCTGGATTATGAGTTTGAAAAAGAAATGGCAATCCGGATGAGAAAGAAATTCGTGGAAGATATTCACAGTTTTAGTGGAGTTATTAACAAATCTGTGTTTACGTTTATCCGATAACGTTCACATATTGCAGTCCATGCCATGTTTTAGTGGAAGTGAATGTCTACAGCCAATTAAACCTTGTATATTAGATCTGGCTAAAAATATTTATTGATGACGCAGATACTCTCACCTGTATAGATTTCCAGTGGAGAAAACTTCATCATACACAGTGGACACATAACAATGACTCACTTGCATTGTGGGCAGAAATAGCTTCATACAGGGATGCAACTGGTGAAAATCCTCTCTAAAGTCATGCAGGTTTAGTTTTAACTGTGATTACTTTATCTTACTTTATCACCCATACGGCATTAATAAATGCTATGGATTACTTTACTTTACTTTTTTACTTACTTTATCTCATTCATATACTAACGTGGAACGTGTTTTCAGTCAGATGGGGGGGGGGGGGGAAGGGGGGGTTGTTTATAAAATAAAAAATATGAAATAGACTGAGCATCATGAGTTTAAGAGCTGTTCTGACTATTAAATATGTAGTGAAAAGATATGATTATAAACTACATAAGGATGTCCTGCAAAAAATTATATCACAAGATGCTTATACAAGTATGTTTCAATCGTCACCATCTGATACACAAGTACAGGCAGAAAATGTAACAGAAATTGTAGAAGACTTATCTGACTGGATGTTGGAAGATCTTGAATAAACATATTTCTAATATTAACTGATAGTCAAGAACTAGAATGTAAAAACATGAAACGTATTTTAAATATTATATTTTGTTCTTATTATTTTGTGTGTACATTCTTGGTTTGAGACTAGTGCATTTTGACAAAAACATGTTGACAACACTAAATGCATCAGGAAAAAAGACACATACAATTTTTTTTAAATGTTATCTGACTGTGATTATGCTGTCTGGAATAATATTATTTATCAGATTAACTGATATTACTAAACTATAATGTGCTATCTTAAATTATTTTAAGGAAAATAGTTGATTATACTTTTTTTGTGTGCTTTAAAATGTTTGCTAGTGCTTTCTGGTGTTTTTAGAATCGTCACTAATTCTTTTATGATGAAATGAGTTGGCAACTTTGGGCGGACACAACCGGCAGTGCTGGCTGCCGCTTATATTGCAGAGCCACTGAAATGTGAGATCTCTAACAGCTGACACATCTAACGACAGTTAAATACTATGGGTTAGCTTTACTTTGCGAAGTAAAGGGAATATAATAGAAAAAAACTAATTATAGAATATCGCAGTAAAATTGTAACAAAACTAAAACGGCATTACCAATTATTCAATGAAATAAACACACCTCCAATATAAGGATATCCTGTTTTCGAAGAAACTGCACGTAATCTAATGGGACACCATCTGTAATCACATAAAAGGGACTATACTCTGTCTTGTAAAGATTAAACAGAACAAAGATAAATTCTATGCCTTACCTCCCTTTATCAGCGTCGACTTACTAATCTCACATTTTGTCATTTCCTTGTCCTATCCATTTGTGCCGCTAGGCGCCAAGGAAGGGATGGGGGTGGGGGATGGCGAAGTCTTCTTTCTTTTTGCCAAATGTGATGCCGTTGTCATAGTGGAGCCTTGGTGCTCTAGTATTTCTCTGCTGTCATCTATCCATCGTCGTCTGGGTGTTTCCAAGTTTCTCTTTTCAGATTATTTTCTAGTGAAGGCTATCGATGAAATGCGATTTGGTTCCATTCTGATCAGGAGGCCAAATCATTTGATTATTTGTGTGTCTATGTATTCTTTGCACGATATTGCTTTAATCATATTTCATAATGATCATTTTATCATAATGTAATCACATTTTCCACATTCCAGATGATAGTATAAGTGTTGTGCTATAATACATAGTATTGCGCTATACTAAATAATATTTCGCTATAATACATATTATTGTGCTATAATACAGTGTTGTGCTATAATACATATTATTGTGATATAATACAGTGTTGTACTATAATACATAGTATTGTGCTATAATACAGCGTTGTGCTATAATACATATTATTGTGCTATAATACATATTATTGTGCTATAATACAGTGTTGTGCTATAATACGTAATATTGCGCTATAATACATAGTGTTGCGCTATAATACATAGTATTGTGCTATAGTACATAGTAGTGTGTCATAATACAGTGTTGTTCTATAATACATAGTATTGTGCTATAATACATAGTATTGTGCTATAATACAGCGTTGTGCTATAATACATAGTATTATGCTATAATACAGCGTTGTGATATAATGCATCGTTGTGCTATAATACAGTGTTGTGCTATAACACATAGTATTGTGCTATAATACACTGTTGTGCTATAATACATAGTGTTGCGCTATCATACAGCGATGTGCTATAATACATAGTATTGTGCTATAATACAGTGTTGTGTTATAATACATAGTATTGTGCTATAATACATTAACTAAACTATCCGGACAATGATAAATACGATCACAATACCAATGAAAGCCACACAGAGTTTTTCATAGAATGTAAAAGTAATCACAAGTCCACTTGTACCATCGTGCGTTGTTGTGTGTCTTTTTTAGAAATTAAACCCTGTAACTAATATTCCTTTCTCCATAGTTTTTATATTATTTGTGATCTTTCCTCTCCATACAATACGATCCATGTCGTCCTGTTTACATGATTCCGTATCATGCATCTTACGTCTGCATACATTTTTGTACCGAAGTAGAAGTGGAGCAGAAGATATATTCCCAGACAACTAATGTAATCCTGTATCAGTGTTCAATATCTGGTTTAGTCATAAATTGTATGACTTACTTCCCTTTGTTTGGGTCGAATAACGGAAAATTTTTGTCTTGTGCCAGTCTTCAAATACTGTTGTTAGTTATATCTGGAGGTCGTGGTGACTTAATTACTATAACCGCGGCTTCCACTATTTTTCTAGGCTTAAAAGCTTATAAAATATCTTATTGGGCTTTAATTCGTTGCTGAAAAGAGTGTACATCGCCATAAATGTAACGTGTACCAAATCAACAGTCACATCTGCAGTAGTCAAAGATGCAGTACTCAAACCAAAGTTTGCAAACCAGAAGTATTCAAACCAGCAGTATTCAAACCAAAGTTTTCAAACCAGCAGTACTCAAACCAGAAGTACTCAAACAAACAGTATTCAAACGAAAGAACTCAAACCTACAGTACTCAAACATGCAGTACTCATACTTGCAGTACTCACACCGAAGTACTCAAACCAGTAGTACTCAAATAAGCAGTACTCAAACCAGCAGTACTCAAATAAGCAGTACTCCAGCAGTATTCAAACCAGCAGTAGTCAAACAACCAGTAGTCAAACAACCAGTAATACCAAAACTAGCAATACCTAAGCCAGCAGTAATTATCAAACCAGCAATACTCAAATTAGCAATTCTTAAATAAGAATTAAATCAATTCTTACTTCAACATCTGGTGATCGATTTCTCATCGAAGATATTATTTGAGTTTTATTCAAGTATTGTGATATAGTAGGCAGGCGCTTGATATATGTGCTGTGATTTATTATCCACAACGGCACACAATGCTATCGCCAATTCCAAACTTCTTGTACATGTCTTGTTTGAGTCTGTTGTGGCCTGTTCTCAATCTAGAAATGATTGTTTGTTCATTTCTTCCAAACACGTGAATGACATCGGATTTTTTTCGCTGCATTGATATGTATATCTCCATTTTTTGTGTATGAAACTGTCGATGATGAACCTCATTTCTGGAAAAGTTAACGTATCCATTTGCTTCTCAAAGATAATTAACACAGGCAAATCATATGATTCTTTCCTTATAATCAAACAGGGCATCAAATTACATCCTACCTTGAACTTAAAACAATAATTATAATTTTAAGCACAAATATACTCTCAATTACATTTCCTCTTGAAAATCATCATTTGTTCGTTCATCAATCACAAGTGATGATGGCCATTTTTTTACATCCACTTTTGAAAATTTAGTTAGAAGTATGACCATGCATAATAGTTCGTTGTTGGCTAATTAGCCATATTCGAGCTGTAAATATCCTTGGACAGTTCGGACATGGAATGACGACTGTAGACAGATTTTGGTCTATCAGTGACTTTCTAGCTACTCTCCGTTGTTGGGCTACAGCATTTCTACTCTTTTCACAAGATGATGCGCTCTTTTTGACTGTAGACCGCCATGTAGATCATTTTGTGCAAGTTCTTCCTATATTTCTTGGTCTATTTCAAACGCTTTCAGTGAGGTCTTTAACGAGTCCTTGTAACGCTTCTTTTGGCCACCTTGATATCGTTTAATAACACACCTTGCAAGATCAAAGTGAATGATATAGTATTAAAACAGGTCCACCAATTCAAATATTTAGGTACAATTATTACAGCAGATGGAAGAAGTTCAACAGAAATATAATGCAGAATAGGACAGGCAAAACAACATTCAGAAAAAAAGAAAAATTTACTGTGTAATATTACCTTGTTATTATAGGTGAGAAAGGGAGTTCTGCAGTGCTATATAACCCCTATACTAACATATGGATGCGAGTCTTGGACAATAAACAAACTGGAAAGTGGGAAATTAGAGCCAACAGAGATGTGGTTCTACAGAAGAATTCTCAGAATACCATGAACTGCTAGAAACACTAATTTAGAGGTGTTGAAAGAGTTAAATGCGAAACGGACCTTAATCAACAATATAAGAAAAATGTCATCTTCTTTTTTTGGCCACTTCATGAGACAGGCAGGTTTAGAGAACATAGTCACAACAGGAAAAATTGAAGGCAACAGAGACAGAGGGCGACAACGTGAGAAAATATTAGACAGTTTGACAACCTGGCACGGCAAGGAAACAACAACGACTTTGATACATAACACTGTGAACAGAGAGCTGTGAAGAGCCATGACCGCCTACGCCAGCCGGCATGGCACCTGAGGATGATGATGATATCGTTTACCTTTCTCCAGCTCACCATATGAACATCAAATATTTGTGTGACAAACGATCATCTGCATACAGAGCCAAGGAAAGATCGAGAAAGAGATGGATCGATAACAACACGACCAACTACCACAAACATGAACTCAGTATGACTCATGCGTCACATCTGACCCTGAAGGAGTAGGGAGTGTTCTACAATACTCCTGTATACCTCGGAGACTGCAACTATCATCAATATTCACTGTTTTGAGAAGAAGCTTCCTACACAGAAGGGTTCCAAGTATGAATGCTAGATGGTATGTTTCACAATTATGTATGCAGAAGTAAAATCACAGTAAGGCTTGCAGACATTTCGAAGTCTGATGTTAGCCTACTCACGATCACCCACTTCATACGACTGCGTGCTTTCAATGTTATCGGTGCATGCAAGATCATGTGGCTAGTTCCGTTGTTGTCGTGCGTATCAGGCCATTGACACAACTAATACTGCTATAAAATACATCTTCATTTTCTAGACTACGTGCAGCCAGAGATCTAGCATGGCATCTGCCCTTCTACAAGAGGGATCCACATGGTGACATCTGCCCTTCTACAAGAGGAATCCATATGGATATCTAACATGACCTTTGTAGTTTTACAAGAGGGATCCATATGGAGATGTAGAAAGAAAAATATAAAAATCTAGAATTAGCAAATGTAGATCTTTCTAACATGACACTTTTGACTTACCCCGAAATTTTAATTGTTCATTAAGTTTAAACTTTATATCGAAAGTCAATGAAAGTTACGTGAAAAGTCAAATGTGTCATGTTATAGAACTTTTTCAATGATTCAACAGGTCTTAAATTTGTCGCTTTGCTATACTGTGCACCCCTTTTGGGGTTTCGATACGTTTGCTTTTTTCTTTCACATGCATTTCTCTCGGGATGGCAAAATTGGTGTTCTTTTTGGTCCATGGTATTCTGAGGATTTTTCTGTAACATTTTGTTTTACATGTTGCTATTTTATTTTTCACTTATCCAGGATTGTCGATGATTCCCAACCATATATTACTACTGGGAATATGCAAGCTCATAGGAATGTTATGACTCAGAAACATAGGCAATACAAAATCAATTAGAAGACAGACTTGATATCTTATGTGAGTATAGAAGAATAGGGAGAACAACATGGAAAGACAAGAAAAATAACAGAGAGGTTCTAAAACACTTAATATGAAGAAAGAATTATTAAGAGAATTAAAGATCAGACAAATAACATATTTTTGACACATTAAAATATATGAGACATTGTTGAAAACTTTACTTGATGGTAAAGTCATATGGAAGCGAACAAGAGACAGAGTGAGATACACGTAGGAGAGTAACATCACAAGATGGACAGGTAAAAGTCTAACAGAGTGTATCACTAAAACAAGAGAAAGGGGATGTTGGAGGTCTGTTGCAGCCAACTTTCGTTGCGGAGACGGTACTTGATGACGATGAGGAATGTTAGTTTTATTGTTTTGCAGCAGATCAACCATATGTTTTTCATTTGTATTTTCGTATTTGACGATAGATGGTCAAAGTCCTGATTTCTTCATAACAATCCCCATTACTGCTGATAAGAAAACCAAGGTATTCAAAACTGGTGACTTTTTCGAGTTCGCTGTTGTTGATACTGATTGAGAACTTGCTAGCGGTTTTGTCGCTTGTCATAATCTTGGTCTTGTTTCCACACAGAAATAAGTTTTGTTTTTCACTATGTTCTTGAATAGAATTTATGAGATGTTGGAGACCTGCTTGACTGTGTGCCAATAATGTTGTATCTTCAGCATATCTTAGCTCTTGGTACCTCGTGACCTTCGATGTTGAGTGGGTCGAAGTTAGTCATTTCGTATATTCCTCATTATGTTAACTGTATAAATGTTGTAGAGATATGGTGATAGGACATCCTTGTCTGACTCCTTTTTCTCGCTGAACTAATGTTTCACTATTTACTCTCAAGTCTGCTTCATAGTCTTGGTATAATGCTTTTTATGAGGCGGATTAGGTGTAACGAGGAACCCACATCATTCGTGATATTCCAAACTGTATGATGTTGTACACAACCGAATGCTTTGGTGTAGTCAATAAAGCATTTGCAGATGTTGACATTAAACTTTCTTTCCATTTGCTATGATGCACCACTTATTAAACATATGATATGTGGTACCTCTGCCCTGTCTGAAGCCTGCCTGTGCTTCATTTAACTCTTCTTCCAGCTTATGTTGTAGTCTTTTCATGATGATACTAAGTAGTATTTTGTTGACGTGGTTTCTTAAAAAAGCTCATCCCATTTCACATGAGAATTAAAAGCTGATCGTTTGCAATTCATTGGATTATTGACAAACACAAACAAACAAGCCGGAAGCTATATCTCCAGATTGTTCTGATTTTTCTTTTAAACAAGCGGAAATTAATTCATTGACACTTTTGTTTTTAACTTTCTGTTTCAATCACGTGACTTCTACGGATATTAAATAACATTCTAGGGTTAGGGATGGGGGATGTTAGTTTGTGTGTAAGTGGGAAATAAAGATATGAAAGATGGTTACCAATAACGCGGTTCATGAAATTCTTCAGTGTCCTCCATTAAGCGATAACGGAAACACTAGGACATATCCGAGATGTAGTGGAAAGACGATTACACAGGCCTACAGCAACAAGTGTATTATCTGTGTGGAGTTATGTAGCTGTCCCAGACAGTGTTATATTTATTGTTGACAAGGTAACGTTTGACACAAACTAAAACTTTGTGACAAAAACAATTATCATTTAATTAAATATGACTTCTGCAGGTATCTGGTTTCTCGTGGTGTTTATGACAGCAATAACTTTTGCACGAACCTGCAGTAAGTTAATTTGTCATGATTGTTAGCAAATTGTCTGTTAGAATTCTATTTAAATAGTTGTTATTTGTTCCTATATCATATTGATATCATTTTTGTGTGTATCTACATAATTTTCTTCTACATTCCGTATAGTTTATTGAATTATTTTTGCTAATGAATCCGTTTCATTATACTATATTTTAGACTTCAGAATACACTAATTCTAACTATACTTTTAGACTGTGTGGAATCAGAATACACATATTCTAACTAGACATTTAGACATTGTAGAATTAGAATCCACAGATTCTAACTAGACTTTTAGACTGTGGAATCATAATCCACAGATTCTAACTAGACATTTATACTTTGTAGAATTATAATCCACAGATTCTAACTAGACTTTTAGACATTGTTGAATTAGACTCCACAGATTCTAACTAGACTTTTAGACTGTGGAATCATAATCCACAGATTCTGAGACCAATTCAGACCAGGGATGGAGTACCACACCATAGCATAATGCACAGGTTGAAATATAGATTCCATATTTTGTCCATGCAGCTCTCTGGCCTCTCTCTGGCTGCCTTGTTAACTTAAAGGAATAGGCAATATCAAAACATTTGGAACAGACAAGCAGCAGGAGATGAAGGACAACAAAACAGCTCTGTATTCTTGAACAGCTGCTGCAACAGGCAAAATTAGACATTGGTCTGTCTCTTGTCTTATTTCATACAGCAATTTAATCTTTCTAACAGTTGTGTCTTTTACATCTTCGAAATATGTTAGTCCGCGTTTTATGACCTATTTGAGGAGCAAGTCTCCTTCTATATTCAGAAGAAGAATTTGAATATACATACATATATATATATATAATAGGTATACGAAAACTTGTGACAGCTGAAATAGCATGCTTGTGCAGAATCCTAGGAATATGCCTAAGAGGCAGAGTGAGAAATGAGGACATTAGACAAAGAACCGGTACCACCCCAATCTTGGAATATATTATGAAACAACAGATAAAATGGTTTGTACACATCAGCAGACTACTATCAGACAGCATACCACACCAAGATATGCTACACAGATACAGTGACGACAGACCTAGAGGTCGACCACGAAAACGATGGACCACTGAAATAAAAGAGGCGACAAACTCTATAATATACTCAGCACACACGAGGGCCATCTCCAGAAAACTCTTCTACCCCTAACTCTGAAAGGCAACAAAAAGTTCAACCAATAGATATAGTATAGGTATAGTGAGAATAAAACTGCCTCACCAATAGAAAGATGAAGTTATTGTAAAATTACCAAAGCAAGGTGATCATGCTACATAAAATTTTTTACTGGCACTGACAACGAAAAAATTGTTCACTAACTTTTATTCACTAACAATAGTTAGTGAATAAAAGTTAGTGAACAATGTTTTCGTTGTCAGTGCCAGTAAAAAATTGTATGTAGTATGATGTTAGAGATGCCCAAGGGACAATTAGATGAAAACGTGAGAGAAGAGGAAGCAGGATTCAGATCAAAACGATCATGTATTCATCACATTTATATCCTTGGAACAAATTAGAATAATCAGTTAAAATTAAATATGCACTTAATATCAACTTTACTGATTTTCAAAAGCATTTGATACTCTGCACAGACCAACACTCTGGAAAATACTTGCCAAGTTTATTTATTCATTCATTCATTTTCCTTTTGCGCTGTAGTTAGCGCAAAGGGTAGAGGTCAGATCTCTCCAATTCTGTCTGTTCAAAGCTATTCTGTGCAGTTCTTGAATAGTATGAATATTGGTTGTTTTACTTTCTCTAAGTATTGTTCTTCTGAGTGTTTCTTTTGGTCTACCCCTTGTTCTTTTATCCTGTTCATGAGATTGGTGGTGTATTCTGTTGGTGTCTGCGCGTAGGACATGCCCGATGTAGGACCAACGGCGTTTTCTGATAACATCTGTGATGAAATTGTGATGTGTCACTTGCCAAATACGTCTTCACAAATAGATATTTAAATGTAATCAAGGCTTTATATGCTAGCTAAAGATGCTGTGTTAAAACACAAGAGGATGAGACTGAATATTTTCACATTGGAACTGGGGTAAAGCAACTATGCCACCATTACTTTTTAGCTTAGCTATTGACTTGGTTATGAAAAACTACGACCAAAATGAACATTTAGGTATAAATTGGACAGGCAATAGAACTCTTAGTGATCTTCAATTTGTAGATGACTTGGTGTTATTAAGTTCAACTGTTGCTAAGCGTACCTCGACTTTCTTTCCGAACAAATTGGACTACAGCTCAACACATCCAATTCTATGTTCATGAACTTTACGAACTGTAATTTTAAAATCACTCTCAATGGAGAAACAATTTAAACAGTTGAAAACGTTTTCTATTTAGGGAGCAGGGAACAAAATGACACAAGTTGGATATGAAACAAATGAGATTTCTATCATAATTGCCTTGACATCGTTACAGCTGTTCAAATGCAATGAAATAATCCGTATTAACATACGACTGCGAAAGTTGGAAGAAAACAAAAACAACGAAGAAGAAATCAAATTCATTTTGAAATAAATGTTTTAGAAAACAGTTAATTATTGGTTGGAGGAATTCAATTAAAAAAAAAAACAAGCAGTACAAGACATCAAATAGAAATATGTTTGTACTTAAAATTAATGAAAACTGACTACCACTACAAGCATTAAAATAGGTACCAGATGGCCAAAGAAAAAAAGAAGAAGACCAAGAGAGACTCTACGCAGAACAACCATCAAAGAGGGTAAGACTATGGGTCTCAACAACATACACGAATTACACACAATAGCATCACATCCCTCAAACTGGAGAGCTCTGGTTTCGGCCCCATGCACTGTATGCGGCGCTGAAGGAACATAGATAGATAGGTATACATATTATGACCTTATTCAGCTTTTAAGAAGATCTGAAGCAAGCCTGGAGGAGTTCACGATATATTTTTACTTTCTTGAAAGGGTATATGGATAAAGGTTGTGTAGACTGTGTACTCTCTCGATTCCATTGGTGAGATCCACGTTAAAGGTGAAGACAATACGCATGGAATCATATGTGTTTTGTGTTAGTTAAAGATCTTGAAAAAATCTGCAAAATCTTGGTTAACAGCAGCGACACAGAAAACCAGATGAATGGACATAAGCATGAGGTGAATATCTTCAAATACCTCGGATCCAGTATATGCAGCGATGGAAAATGCAAAGAAGAACTAAAAATAAGGCTGGAGATGGCTTTATCCTCCTTGTCAAGGTTAACTGTGATTTGGAAAAGCAACATCAGTGTTGGAATGAAAGTCAAACTGTATAAGTCGCTTGTGCTTTCTGTTGTGCTGTATGGTTGTGAGAGTTGGTCACACACTGGAGACATGGAAAGATGAGTACAGGGTTTCGAGTACCAATGCTACAGACGAATTCTACGAATTTCCTATAGGAAACATAATACCAAAGTGTACGTAAGAAATAAATTAGACATGTGTGCAATTGTACAAGAACCATTGCTTTCAATAGTGAAACGACGAAAACTAGCATGGTTTGGACATGTATGCAGGCATGATTCCTTGTCAAAAACAATACTACAGGGAACTGTCGAAGGAGGAAGAAGCAGAGGAGGGCAAATAAAGGCATGGACAGACAATATCAAGGAATGGACAGGGCAAGATATTTCCACACTCATCATCATCGCTGAGGATAGAATTCGCTGGAGGACTCTGTGTGCTGAAGCATCCAATGTGGTACCCCTACGACCCTGAAGGGTTACGGGTTTATTGATTGATTGATTGCTATGTATTTTTTTGTAAACATACGTAATATATATATCGCATCCGGGTTGTAGGCCTAGGCGTACTACATTAGGTATGTAAACCAACAGTCCTCCATCCAGCGTCGCGCACGAGTGTCGAAAAACTTTGACCTGTCGCGGTATATGATGTCTAGTCCTTATTGTCTTCTGCTTCCTATGTTTCTGCAATTGCAGGTTCATCTATGACAGGTAATCACTTCGGTTTATACGATTCCAAACCATGTACGTGTCTGTAGTTTTCTTATTGAAATTAACAACTAGTGAGCATGTATGAATCGGAATCATTTGTCTTACGTAGAATTCGTCTATATCACTTGTGTATTTTAATATAAATATTATTGTTTCTTTCCGTATAACAAGCAATCAACAATGGAATAACAGAGTTTAACTGTTCCTTGGATTCAGAAAATATCCATATGAAATTTTACTGCGAAAGCAAGGTGTATGAAGATGTCGAAACTACATGCAAGCAACGCAACAGCGAATCACTTTCTTTTGACGTGTATATGGAAACGAAGGAGTGCATATACAAAAGTAAGCTAATATTTTCGAAATAATCTATTCTTATGTTTCGCTTCTTTCTCAAAATCTTCCTTCACATTTTTAATAGTTAAATTTGCAGATGCCACATCTCAGATGTCAAATTCTGGATACATTACTTCAAAATTAATAATTGTATTTTGTTATATCCATTTCGTATCTAGGTTTATGTTTGTATAAAATCTATTAGTAAAAATACTGACTTCTTTATTTGTTGTATTCATCTAGCATAATTTTAAACTTTGGACAATTAATACAAATCTACATTTGTTTTGTTATGAAAATATGCGCATTGTAAATTGGTTGTCAAACTGCCAAGGGAGTGGAGAAACTATAATTGGCTACATTGAGGACAAGTCTCTAATTTGCATCTTCAGTTATAGATACAGACAATACACACTTATAAGAAGTCAATATATGTATGTTCTAGATTTAGAGCAATTTCTGTAATACACACCCAATTATGAAAATAATAAAGTATTGTTCCTGGCATATTTATGTGTTTAATTAATGAAGTTGTGGTGACTTGATTATAAGAACCGCGACCTCCACTATTATTTGATGGTTGTAAAACTATAGTATATAAACTTAGAAATATTTTATTTAAAAATGGGCTTGTTACCAGAACAGCAATCTCCTCTACGTGTAATGGCTAAAATCCCGAAGACAGACATATTGAACTAACGTAGATGGTTGAAATGAGAATACCTCGCCATAAGAAGTATGGCGAGTTTACTTAACCATACTACCAGAACCGCAACCTCCACTATGTCTGTATGTCTGCTTGATGAATGCTCTAATGTAACTTATATGGACTAACAGTCACGGCCGGCTAAAATGAGCTTATCTCACTACGAGAAGTAAAGGTAAAGTAGGTCCCATGGCAGCCACCTGCCATCGGGGATGAAGATAACTCTTCATGGAGTACAAGAAGTACTTGTTATTTAACGAAGGCTATAATGCACGTTGATGGCGGATGTTGCTAGTGACAGCAATGTATAATGCATAAATTCTTCCAAAGTGTATACAATAAGTCTCGGGACAATTTGTGCTGTCGTATCTGCTGAGTGTTTTATAAATCCCGCAAAATATTGGCATCCATGAACATATTTCACAAAATATTGGCATCCATGAACATATTTCACAAAATATTGGCATCCATGAACATATTTCACAAAATATTGGCATCCATGAACATATTTCACAAAATATTGGCATCCATGAACATATTTCACAAAATATTGGCATCCATGAACATATTTCACAAAATATTAAAAAATATTGGCATCCATGAACATATTTCACAAAATATTAAAAAATATTGGCACCCATGAACATATTTCACAAGATATTTTAAAATGTTGGCATCCATGAACATATTTCATAAGATATTAAAAATATATTCTATGTGTCTTTATTGTCACTACCATCTGTGTCCGTTAAACGATGTAGGCAAGTTGGAGTTCTTTTGTTGTGGGCCATTTGGATCGCACTGGCCATAGTCAACACGTGTTTCTTTAAGGTTTCTTTGTCTCCATTTATTTAGCTCTTGGTCTTTCTCGTGTCTTGATGCCCAATCTTCTGCTGTTGTAAGCACGAAGGGTTGGTTGCGTTGTTTCCATCCTCACAATGTTGTCAAACTACCCTCTTTGGTGTCTGTCGTTGTAGTCTTGACTTGAGATGGTCTTTATTTCTTTTCTCCGTCAATCTCTTCTGGTGACATATATAGCTTACTTCTAACTTCTCATTACACACACTGCGACCTTTTTCACTATTGTCATTGCCAAGTTTAACATGGCCATGTTTGACATTAGTGACACAGAGTTGGTATACAAATACTGTATAACAATTGTCATTTTGTAGCCATGCAGATCGATGTGTGTTTAAGTATTGGCGAAAGTTGGTAAGTCACAACAATTGCTTTCTGACATCTTGTTTCGATCTATCTATCGAATTTGCCATCCTATGTAAAGACGCTTCCTAAATATTTGAACTCTGGCACCTGCTTTAGTTTTGTACCATTGACATACACATTTAACTGGTTTGCTGTTCTGCTTAACTTCATACTCTCTGTTGAAGAAAATACTCATGTTAAAGTTACTGTCGTGTTCACAGCATTACCAGGAGCATCGATCTCCATTATTTATTATCAGCAGAACTCTAATATAATCACACTGGACTATCGTTTGATTTTGAAGGAAATGCTTATTACAAGAGATTCATTTAAAAAACATGTTTATCTGTGCATTAAAATAATATTTTACTAACATGTAACAGCCTGTATCTCCTCCTAATTTTGTTCTGTTGAATAGACAAGTAGTTATCAAAAATAGTATGCCCAAAGTTAAGAAGGGTGTATCTACCAGAGAAGCATGGGTCACATTAGAAAAACTAAATTGCAATATATAAATTGGTATCACAGATAATCATCCCTTAGCAAAAAAAATTTGCTCATAAGGGCTGTTCGTAAAATACGTCAACAGTTTTTGGCAATTTTTGACTCCCTCACACTTTGTCAACAATATGTCATGAATCCAGGAACCCCTACTCCCGCTTAATTATGTCACATTAAAATAAAATTCCCACCCACCACTTAAATTTGTTCTGTTTTTTTCCACAAAAAAGTGCAGAAAAAATATGTCCTTTGTTCTATATTCTTAGATTTTAAAAAAAAAATTCAAATAAAATAATTGATGTATAAAACTAGTCTTATTGAAGGCGACGTTCGTCAAACAATTGTTAAACTTGTTCAGATCCCCTAAACTTATTATTTACATAATTTATGGACAACCCCATAAATGTTTTAAATTGATTTATCATATTTCTTTCCCACATTTTGTCAACTAGACGATGCATGTCTCTATGTATTTTATCTTATCCCCCCCCCTACATTTTGTCAACTAGACGATGCCTGTTTCTATGTTCTTTATCTTATCCACCCCCATAATTTTATCAACTAGACGATGCCTGTTTCTATGTATTTTATCTTATCCCCCCCCCCCCACATTTTGTCAACTAGACGATGCCTGTTTCTATGTTTTTTATCTGATCCCCCCCCCCACATTTTATCAACTAGACGATGCCTGTTTCTATGTATTTTATCTTATCCCCCCGCGCCACATTTTATTAAATAGACGATGCCTGGTTCTATGTGTTATATCTGAATACTTTCTCACGTTTTGTCAATCAGAAGATGCATGTTCCTATGCATTTTATCTTATTTCTTTACCATATTTTGTCAACTATACCATGTCTGTTTCTATGTATTTTATCTTATTTCTTTTCCACATTTTCTCAACAATTTTGTCGCACGTTTTTGTCTGTTTCTATGTATTATATAAGATACATTTTGTCTGTTTCTATGTATTATATAAGATACATTTTGTCTGTTTCTATGTATTATATAAGATACATTTTGTCGGTTTCTATGTATTATATAAGATACATTTTGTCTGTTTCTATGTATTATATAAGATACATTTTGTCTGTTTCTATGTATTATATAAGATACATTTTGTCTGTTTCCATGTATTATATAAGATATATTTTAGAATGTACATAGTGGTTGCGTGAGATATGAATATTATTTAAATTGGTCCACATAGGATTGAGAAAAGATGCATCATTGAGACCTCTTCCTGTCTTGTGCTCTCATTATGACAATGATCATATAATCAATGGAATGTTTTTATTCGTCTCCATAATTATAGTCTATTGTCTATCCCCCGGTAAATGATGGTTCATAGTATCCACACTTGCCGTTAAGCGTAGGAGTGGGACCTTCACTTGTCGCTCCAAGGCCAAATGTGTCGCTCTGGTTACATTAAGTCCATGTTTGTTCAGAGTTATATTTATGTTTTCTATTCTTTTTTTTCTTGATCTACCGTTGTCTTCGTGTCTGTATACTCTTTTGTTATATGATTTTACTTGTATTTGGTTTGGATTCATTCTCATAATGACCGAACCAGTTTAGTTGCTGTCTTTCGATATGGTCATTACAATGTATTAAAATAACTCTTTTCCTAATTTCTTCAATTCTTATTTTATCTAGTTTAGTAACCATTGTAGGTTCTCTCAAACACTTCATGTCATATGTACCTGTTGCGAGACTGTTAAAGACCATGTTTGACATTGGTAGCTAAGTTTTGATTTAAAAATTGTAGATATTATCTGTCTTTTGATTTTCATCTTTATGTTTTAGTGGAAAAGTAATGGTAAAAGTTGATAAGTCACTGTGCTTTTTGTCGCGGTGTTTCTATTTTTCTGTCTCGTCTTCCATTTTTGTAAAAAAATGGCTGTCTAGATATTTAAATTCTTTGACTTCTTTCACGTTGGTGTTATCCATTGGTGTTGCAGATTTGCTAATTTTCATAATTTCTGCTTTTTGCAAGTTAATCTTCATGTTGTACTTCTTTCATGTTAATATTATACACACACATCATACACACCCACACCCACACACACCCCCACCCCACCCCCACACGCACGCACGCACGCACACACACACACACACACAGAGAGAGAGAGAGAGAGAGATACAATTAGATCCTTTAAAATTAATCCTACAACTTATAAAACATATTACTTTCCAGATCTGCAGACCAGAAATACTAATGGAGTATGGCTGGGATCCGCGACAGAAACAAAAATGAAGCATGTAATAACTTCATCGATGACACTGACTGCAAAATCCAAGTATTTTGATTATTGATTTATATGCATATCTCAAGGTAAGAGACATGCGTGGTCAGAAAAATGGTAAGTTATGTAGGCTTGAATTTCTTTGCAGTCGACTTCCGTCGTGAATGGAATGTGGTAAATCGCGATGAAGCATTTAAATAGCAGGGTTGCCATTTCGGTGCATTGTTTACCAAATCTGGTGCTTTTTTTTATATCATCTTGTGCCATACATTTTAAAATAGCGCGACCGTACTATTTTAGTGCTTTTCAACAAATTCCTGGTGCGTTTTAGAGCATTTGTCATTATTTAGTGCTTTTTGGTGCTTTTTATTTAAGTCGTCAAGTAATTTGTTTCGTTTCTTAAATAACTGGTTTATTTTTAACATATTTGTGAACACTAAAACGTGGAACTCTTAATAAGTGGTAAATAGAGCCAAAATTTAAAATTGTCATTGTTAAATTAATGTTTATGGTGTGAATGTTATAATAGTGTTAATAATTGTGTTAATGGTGTTAATGTAAATTCACAATCATTTCAGGATCTTTGTGGTGACTACACTACTGTTTAATTTACATTTGTGTATCATAATGAATAAGAACTACCATAGCATTTCAGGGCACAGCGGCTAAATGATTCCAGATATATAAAATGGCTAATTAGAGTTGAAAGAGATGACACGAAGTGATATTGTACGTACTGTAAATTTACAATAGCTGCGAGGGTAAAATATATTGAGAGACACGCTGAGACAATAAAACACAAGAAAGCTAAACAACCATTCCATGAACAAACACAACTTTCATTAAACACTCAGCAGTGACATAAAAGCAATAGAAGCATACATATCTTTGTTCGTAGCTGGACATTGTTCCATAAAAGTAGTCGATCATTTAAGTGAACTCTGTAATGTACACTTTGGTGACAGTAAAGGATGCAAGAACCTAAAGCTTATGAGATCAAAGTGTAGTGCAGTCATTTCAAATGTGCTCGCACTATATTTCCAAAAAAGACTTGATATATGATATTTGAAACAACAAATTCAGCTTATTAATTGATGAAAGCAATGATATTATTACAACTAAGCTACTTGGTGTAGCAATAAGATATTTGACGTTGAACAGAAAACAGTTTAATGTTACTTTTTTAAGCTTAATGGAACTGTAACGCTGAAGCAATACGCAATGATCTGTAAGAATGTTTGAAAAATAATGGACTTGAATTGCAAAGACTATTTGCACTAGGCACTGATAGTGCATCTGTCACGACAGGTATAAACAATGGAGTGTACACAAAATTAAAGTATGAAATTCCTCATCTGATCCTAGTTAGATGTGTGTGCCATTCTCTTCAACTAGCTGTGTCACATGCTACAGCAGAGTGCCTTTCCAGGAGTCTAGAGTTCATGATTAGAGAAACATACAACTGGTTTTCTCACGCATCATTTCGTCAAGTAAAGTACAGTGAGTTTTTTGCATGAAGAAATGATGGGCAACCATCACATAAGCTTATTCAACCAAGTCAAACACGATGGATGTCTACTCAATTTGCCATTGTCAGAATATTGCAGCAGTGGGTTGAGGGAAGAACTCATTTTAATATAGCAAGAATGCGTGAGCTCTGTTATACAGCAAAACTTCTAAATTCTATGTTGTGTGACAGGAAAAATTATGTTTTTCTCATATTTCTCAAGCATATTCTTGGAGAAGTTCAAAGAGTGAATAAAAAGTTTGAAGCAGAAATACAAGATCCAACAAATCTACTCAACAATCTTGTCCATCTCATTGATTCTATCAGTTCAAAGATTGTTATTCTGGGGAAAAAACATGACACAAACTGATGCTATTGAAGATTATTTAAATCCTAATCCCTGTCTATGTTATGAGTTTGAAAAAGAAATGGTAATCTACAAATTTCCGGATGAGAAAGAAATTCGTGGAAGATGTTCACAGTTTTAGTGGAGTTATTAACACATCTGTGTGTACGTTTATCCGATAACGTTCACATATTGCAGTCCATGTCATGTTTTAGTTGAAGTGAATGTCTACAGCTAATTAATCCTTGTATATTAGATCTTGCTAAAAATATTTATTGATGACGCAGATACTCTCACCTGCATAGATTTCCAGTGGAGACAACTTCATCATACACAGTGGACACATAACAATGACACACTTGCATTGGGGACAGAAATAGCTTCATACAGGGCTGCAACTGGTGAAAATCCTTTATAAAGTCTTGTAAATTTAATTTTAACTGCGCTTGCTTTACTTCATTAAAATACTAACGTGGAACATGTTTTCAGTCACATGGGGGTTACACAAATCAAAAATTCGAAATAGAACTAGCATCGCTAGTTTGAAAACTGTTCTGATTATTAAATATCGAATGAAAAGATATGGTAAATGCTGTTTTGATTATAAACTACCTAAGGATGTCCTGCCAAACAATTGTATCACAAGATGTTTATAAAAGTTTGTTTCAATCATCATCATCTGATACACAAGTACAGCCAGAAAATGCAACAAAAATTGAATAAGACTTCTCTGACTGGAATTTGGAAGATCTTGAATAAGATGTTTCTAATATTAACTGATAATCAAGAAATATGTGAAAACTTGAAATATATTTTGAATATGATGTTTTTTGTGTTTTCTCATTATTTTGTGTGTGCATTCTTGGCATGAGACTAGTGCCTTTTGGCAAAAACATGTTGACTACACTAAATGCACCAGGAAAACGACATAAATTTTAAATCATTGTATGACTGTGATTATGCAATCTGGAATAATATTAGATATCAGATTAACTGATATTACTAAATTATAATGTGTTATCTTGTATTATTTTAAGGAAAATAGTTGGGGCTTTGTTTAGTGCTTTCGAAAATTTATAAAATTTTTTTTGTTTTTTTAGAGACGTTTCTAGTGCTTTTATAATGCAAGGAGTTGGCAGCACTGTTCAATAGTATCGACAAGCATTATTGTCCTCTCCAAGCACTCCACCGTCCTTGATAAAGTTGACTCTATCATGGTAGTATCTTGATGGAATCATTATCCATGTTAATCGATGATTTCGCCAAGGTTGTCAGGGAAAAAGTGAAGTTGCGATTCGAGCATTTAGATTTTGAGTGACATGTTACAACCCACAATTCTGTATGCATCTATACACTGCTTGAAAATATGCACATAGTCGGCAGATGTATGATTTACCAGAAAGTTACAATAGATTTGAACGCCATCCATGTAATAAGTTCTCCAATTGTTTGTTTACAATAATTTTCTTAATTTGAACTTCTACAAAGATACCTTCCTTTATCATAGCATCGCTAACTTGAGGAAAATTTTCTCGAAAATAAGCTAAAACTTTGCTCGTTTTATCTAACGCTTTTACAAAATTCTTCATGAGCCCCATCTGTATGTGTAACAGTGGTAAAATGATACTGTCTGTTTAATCATGGCTGGTGGATTACATTTTTATGCCCCAGCTGCAAACGAGGCCTGATAGGTCACACATTTCTAGCATAATGTTCCTGTCTGTTGCGGCTGGCACATTCACATAGGAAGCAACACAATTTAGTATACCTAGTCTACATGCCCGTCAGAAGTGCAATCACTTCTAGATTTCCACGAATCCGCCATTGTTAGTCATTATATTTTATTTTTGTCAAAAGTATAGCCAGAATATTCATACGTTTCTTTCATATGAACAGAGTAGATGACTGAAATTGAAAAAAAAAATCATTTGTTGTTATACAATAACACAGCTTTTAAACTAGTTTTGGAAGAGTCGATAAAAAGTCACAAGCCGTTTTTATGTGCTCATCGGAGGTGCACCATTAGACCGTTTGCATCTTTTCAATAGCAAATGTCATCATCCACCTCAAAGTATTAAATAAGTTCTGTGTCTATAACGAAATTTAGATATCGGAGTATTGAGTGCTTAATTATTCATTCTTTGTTTCGCGAACCAAGTAATTCCTCTTGTCCTTTGGTAAGAGAGAGAGAGAGAGAGAGAGAGAGAGAGAGAGAGAGGTGGGGGTGGGATGTTTTAAATGGTTAATTAAATGACACCATAATTCAAAGATATACACTCCGAGTAAGAACTAGTTTCTAACGCAGATGAACTATCACTTTCTGATGGTTCACTCAAGTGTGACGGATATTGTTCTGGTGCGACTTGTATGGGAGACGTAATAGGGTCATGAGACACTGGTTTCGAAACAGATTCAATATTTGGGTAAACCACAGAATTTCTTTTTTAAAAGTGAAGCCATGGATATTTGTCCAGCAGAAGTAACAACCACTAGCATGATTTTTCAGTTCATCCCATATTACTGGAACTCCAAATGCATCGACTGAAACTTAGGTGATTTTCGTAACCATCTTGTCAATATAATTGCACAAATCGAACAACCTGCTTTTGGCTTCCAAGATTTATTTGCATTATCGAAATAAAGTTCATATTCTTTCTTTAATAATGGTGTAACGTTTTTCTTATGAACACGATCGGTAAAATATCTGCACACGTAACAGAACAAATCAGCAGAATTTCTATAAATTACAGAAGCCATACTTCGCTAAGAATTATTTCCAAATACAGTAACTGTTTGAAAAATAGCGCAACATATGTCAGACATGTTTTAGCAGTAGAAAAAGTATAATAATTTTGAATTATATTAATTTTTGTAAAGTTATATAATATAAATTAAACCAAATATATAATGGTTTTCCCCCAAAAATATACATTCACAAATATCTTAAAAACTCGATGTGATAGTGATAAATGAAATTCAATTATGAAATCAGCGATAGAAACTGAACTAAAAACACTTGTTCTTATATAGGAAAGAAAAATGTTGTTAACCAGTGTAATTATCGAGGGACTCCAATAGCATGTCATTTTTATAGGGAATCCCCGTCCATTCTTCTTGCAATGAAGTTTCTTGGTCCTTGCGTTGAAAATATTCAATGCAATGTGCAAAACAATGTGGCATGTCGTACATGTTATAAGATATGGTAAGATAATTTCCGTGTTGGGGGTTGTATGTCCCATTAGATACCGACAGCAGTAAAACATACCCAATTATTATTCCATTATTGATAAATTTTATATTAACAGCTGTATTTCCTATTGTATCTTCCACACAGATCAGGTTTTTAAAAGTCTGAAACTGATAGTACTGTCCAGCGGTCCTGACAACCAGCACGAGTATAATCTTCTCTCAGCATTGTGGAGAGCTAAGAATATCCAAATACATGTTTCTAGGGGAGACATTGCGATACTGAAGTGTGATATAAGAGGCATACCAGATCCTGAAGAGATAATAAAGAACAACGGCGTCACGATGACAAATATCACAAGAGTTAAAAATATACTCACCACAACAATATCAGCTGACACATGTGGTAGTTTGGGGTCATTTACGTGTGAGAACGTGGACGGAACCATCCTTAGCAAGAGTATAACAATCATATCAACATGTTAGTACATCAGACTATATATTTTATTCACACATTTGTTTTAAGATCCTTTATCATCTTCATATCGCAAGTAAACTAGGATTGATTTCCTACATTTTCTGTATTTCCATGTTGTTGCCATTTGTCCATCACATGATGATGATGACCTATTACGTCCATTTTTGAAATTCAAACAGGCGTTGATTATGAGTTCGTAGATGAATAATAAGCCATATTCTGGTCGTAAATATCCGTGGACGTTCGGGAATTAGATGACCACTTAAGATGGCTTTTCGTCTAAAGCGTGACCTGTCTAGCTACTCTTAACTATGGAGGCGCTTCATTCCTCCTCTTTTCAAAGAATGCTTTGCCTGTTAGCCGAAGTTGCACACCTGTTAGGAAGCGGGTGAGTAACACACTCAGTGCACACCTGTTAGGAAGCGGGTGAGTAACACACTCAGTGCACACCTGTTAGGAAGAAGGTGAGTAACACACTCAGTGCACACCTGTTAGGAAGCGGGTGAGTAACACACCTGTTAGGAAGCGGGTGAGTAACACACTCAGTGCACACCTGTTATGAAGCGGGTGAGTAACACACTCAGTGCACACCTGTTAGGAAGCGGGTGAGTAACACACTCAGTGCACACATGTTAGGAAGCGGGTGAGTAACACACTCAGTGCACACCTGTTAGGAAGCGGGTGAGTAAGACAGATGACAAAATTAAGAAATCAAGACACGTCGTGCAATAATGTATTCACAAGTGAGTCGCTGTGAACCTAATATTTTCCTTAGTCATCTCCGACGACATGCCTAGACAGAAGATAATGGCCCTATTCCTTGCACCTTGAACTAGGCCCCGCCGGCTCCACAAGCAATTCATTTGTAATTTAGTGCCAACGATATTGGTACTATTTCTATTTCTACATTAGAGTAAAAAAAAAGTGAAGGCAGACATAGAGGCTGACCACCAAAACGATGGACCACTAGAATAAAAGAGGCCACAAATTCCACAATATACTCAGCACACACGATGGCCTCTCCTGAAAACTCTTCTCCCCTGACGCTGAAAGTCAATAAAGGGTTTATGGAATATATATATATATAGTTAGATAGATAGATAGATATATGGATAGATAGATATACAGATAGATAGATGGATAGGTAGGTAGGTAGGTAGGTAGATAGATAGATAGATAGATAGATAGATAGGTAGATAGTTAGTAACGCAAAATGAGGTAAACAGGTTACTAAAACACTTACCTAGCCTATTAATAAAAATATATTTAAAAAAGTATATATAAAAAAACATACAATAAAACTAAACAGGACAATTCTCCACGTATCGGCTCAAACTGAACCTTTTTCAAGATAGGTAGGCAGATAGATAGATAGATAGATAGATAGATTGGTAGGTAGGTAGGTAGGTAGGTAGGTAGATATATAGATAGATAGATAGATAGATAGATAGATAGATAGATAGATAGATAGATAGATAGATAGATAGATAGATAGATAGATAGATAGATAGATAGATAGATAGAAATAGTTAGATAGATAGATTTATAGATAGATAGATAGATAGATAGATCGATCGATCGATAGATAGATAGATAGATAGATAGATAGATAGATTAGATAGATTAAATAGATAGATAGATAGTTAGATAGATAGATAGATAGATAGATAGATAGATATATAGATAGATAGATAGATAGATATATAGATAGATAGATAGATAGATATACATATAGATATATAGATAGAAAGATAGATAGATAAATAGATAGATACATAGATATATAGATAGATAGATATATAGATATATAGATAGATAGATAGATAGATAGATAGATAGATAGATAGATAGATAGATAGATAGATAGATAGATAGATAGATAGATATATAGATAGATATATAGATATATAGATAGATAGATAGATAGATAGATAGATAGATAGATAGATAGATAGATAGATAGATAGATAGATAGATAGATAGATAGATAGATAGATAGATAGATAGATTAGATAGATAGATTAGATAGATAGATAGATATATAGATAGATAGATAGATAGATAGATAGATAGATAGATAGATAGATAGATAGATAGATAGATAGATAGATAGATAGATAGATAGATAGATAGATAGATGATAGATAGATAGATAGATAGATAGATAGATAGATAGATAGATAGATAGATAGATAGATAGATAGATATATATA
>CM067304.1:66712952-66904702 GCA_034231615.1 Meghimatium bilineatum | reverse complement strand
TTTTTCCAAATCTATTGGCGTTGACTTTCCCTCGGAACTATACAGAGATGGGAGAACAGCAGTATTGTTTGTGGATTTGAACCCTTTTACAAGATACACAAGGGCATATAATAATCAATTCAGACACCAGAAACCAAGAAGTTTTTCAAGAAGAAATTCTAAGATTACCGTCACAGTAGTGTTCACATGGTGACGAAGATGATTAATACGGATATTGGTGGCCAAAATGTATAAATGGTGTATATTGGTGGCTAAGATGGTGATCATGTATGTGTTTATATATATATATATATATATATATATGTCTTGCTGTGTAGTGAAGTGGTTCAGAACGCGTCTGTGACGGCAAAGGATCCGAGTTCGTTCCAGCCACATGTATTTGAGCATCCGGACCGTTCAGAAAGAAATGATAAACTACTGACCGTATTTATATTGCCTAGAAAATCACTACAGCCAAAAAATGCTGGGTTGTTGGTTACGTCCTGAATAGGATACGCTACCAATTTATATATACATCTAGTGCTCTACTTACGACCACGATAGGTACCGACAGACCGGTCGTAACACAATTTAGTCGTAAGTTGAGTACGCTATGCATACAATAATGTGAAGTGATGTCATAAAAATACAGGTATTTAACATAAAAATACAGGTATTTAAGTTAAATTATGTCATAAATTTCTTTTATTATTGTTATAAATCATAATTTTTAATGTTTATTTTGTGTCATTTGTATCATCTCTACGTCATTGTGTTTCTTATTTTTACATCGCCAGGTTTAAGAAAAACACTGCATTAACTGTACACGTACAACTTTTAATATTTGCAAAACATACACAATACAGGTGTAGAAAATAGAATACGAAACATTTTCCCAATGACAAAACACATCAAATTGTCATTAAAATCAAACTATATAAACCTGTAGGAAACATTTTATTGGCCACTGGTGCTTGGCTTCAGATCATTAATGTCGTCGTCTAAGGCAGCAGTTGGGAGTACCGGGGTTAGTTTTTTCATAAACATGGTGAGCTGTCTCAATTATATGTTTCTTTTTTTCATCGTAAGTTTTAGCAGGTTGAGGAGTAGATAAAGGCAATCTCCATTTGGTAGACATCGTGGGAGAGAATTGATAAAAAATAAAATATCCAAGACACAAATCATAAATTGCTGTACCGAGTCTAGGATACCAGTTGAAATAGTGTACGCGGAGATAGCAGTGCTGTCGAAAGCCAATCAGCACTGTAGTATGCCCGCAGGGTAACGTTTGCGTAGTTCAAAACTCAAGGTCAAATTTTCAAACTCTAAAGAACTCTCCAATCACAAGCGATAGCCGCGCTTGGGAAAGTCAATAGACTTAGGGTTGTTGATTGTGACCGTGTGATTTCTTAGAAATTGATGACGTCGACTAGCAGCATAGCATAATGATAGCATCTCTTGCCGTAGTTGAATGCTATGATGATGCCTCCCTTTCCTTAGTTATTGACCGCCGATGATAGCAGACATTTCTTCTCGAAATGATAATTGAGGAAGAAATAAATCTGAAATCTAATATGGCAAGTTCTTCTTCTTCTTCAGCGTACATTCTCAAACTCCTGCTGGATCTCTCTTGTAGCAGGACATGTCCTACTAGATTTCCAGCAGAATGTAGTCCAGAGAATGGAAATGCGTTGTGTCGCCGTTTTATTTGCGCCAATGGCCCGACACATCCGTCTTCGGCGGTATATGGCAAGTGATTGTGTGAGAAAAGTCGGATGGTCGTAAGTTGATTTCTTTCCGTGTATATATATATATAAGATGTGATGAGTATATTGTGGAATTTGTTGCCTCTTTTTTTTAGGTGGTCCATCGTTTTCGAAGTCGGCCTCTAGATCTGCCTTCACTGTATCTGTGTAGCATAGCTTGCTGTGGTATGCTGTCTAGCGGTAGTCTGCTGATGTGTACAAACCATGTGATCCGTTGGCTGGAATCCCATGTCATCCCGTATTAAGACAACTAGAAGACATAACACTGATGCCTTTAATATGTAATTAATGGAAGAATAGTGAGAACTTCAAGAAAAGAGAGAAAAAATGAACACAATGTTTCTGACAGCTTTACGGATGACCAAATCAGCAATTAAAAGAAATAAAATCTAACAAATCACTTGTCTGGCCATATTCGATATGTCACCTTTCTAAAGTCCCTACCGGATGGAATATATATGGTATAACAAGCAAGACGTAATCTGAACTACGAGTGGGAGGGAACATATTAGATGGACATTATTCAATTCAGAGTGTACAGTCAAGGTAAGAGAGAGAGGAAGTTGGAGGTACTCTCTAGCAAACTGCCTTTGCTAAAACGGCATTTGATGACGATGTTCCGTACATGTATGTATCTTTGTTTACTTATCACTGAGAATTATTTCTTTTTCTTTCAAAGTTACAGATTTAATCAGAGAAAAGCAAAAATGGTCTGATATAGAATCATCAGCGTCCAAGAATTTACCAGTGTCTCTGTCTATGAAAGAGCCAGTGGCTCTGTCTATGAAAGAGCCGATAAATGTGACAGTCTTATCAATATTCTGTATCGTTTGCGTTCTTTGGGGTATTATCTTATATATACACATAAGGTGAGTTTGGCATATCTATTTATGGAATAGGAAGTGAGTTTAGTTGTAGCTATATGGAACAGAGAGTGAGTTTGATTATCGATATGTGGAACAGAGAGTGAGTTTGATTATCGATATGTGGGTTAGAGAGTGAGTTTGATTATCGATATGTGGGTTAGAGAGTGAGTTTGATTATCGATATGTGGGTTAGAGAGTGAGTTTGATTATCGATATGTGGGTTAGAGAGTGAGTTTGATTATCGATATGTGGGTTAGAGAGTGAGTTTGATTATCGATATGTGGGTTAGAGAGTGAGTTTGATTATCGATATGTGGGTTAGAGAGTGAGTTTGATTATCAATATGTGGGTTAGAGAGTGAGTTTGATTATCGATATGTGGGTTAGAGAGTGAGTTTGATTATCGATATGTGGGTTAGAGAGTGAGTTTGATTATCGATATGTGGGTTAGAGAGTGAGTTTGATTATCGATATGTGGGTTAGAGAGTGAGTTTGATTATCGATATGTGGGTTAGAGAGTGAGTTTGATTATCGATATGTGGGTTAGAGAGTGAGTTTGATTATCGATATGTGGGTTAGAGAGTGAGTTTAGTTAGCTATTTATAGAAAAAATGATTGTTTGATTTTTGTCGATATGTAGAAACAAGAGATGATTTGTTAGATTTTAGAAATGTAGAACAAGAGATGATTTGTTAGATTTTAGAAATGTAGAACAAGAGATGATTTGTTAGATTTTAGAAATGTAGAACAAGAGATGATTTGTTAGATTTTAGAAATGTAGAACAAGAGATGATTTGTTAGATTTTAGAAATGTAGAAACAAGAGATGATTTGTTAGATTTTAGAAATGTAGAACAAGAGATGATTTGTTAGATTTTAGAAATGTAGAACAAGAGATGATTTGTTAGATTTTAGAAATGTAGAAACAAGAGATGATTTGTTAGATTTTAGAAATGTAGAACAAGAGATGATTTGTTAGATTTTAGAAATGTAGAACAAGAGATGATTTGTTAGATTTTAGAAATGTAGAACAAGAGATGATTTGTTAGAGTTTAGAAATGTAGAACAAGAGATGATTTGTTAGATTTTAGAAATGTAGAACAAGAGATGATTTGTTAGAGTTTAGAAATGTAGAAACAAGAGATGATTTGTTAGAGTTTAGAAATGTAGAAACAAGAGATGATTTGTTAGAGTTTAGAAATGTAGAAACAAGAGATGATTTGTTAGATTTTAGAAATGTAGAACAACAGATGATTTGTTAGATTTTAGAAATGTAGAACAAGAGATGATTTGTTAGAGTTTAGAAATGTAGAAACAAGAGATGATTTGTTAGAGTTTAGAAATGTAGAAACAAGAGATGATTTGTTAGAGTTTAGAAATGTAGAAACAAGAGATGATTTGTTAGATTTTAGAAATGTAGAACAAGAGATGATTTGTTAGATTTTAGAAATGTAGAACAAGAGATGATTTGTTAGATTTTAGAAATGTAGAATCAAGAGATGATTTGTTAGATTTTAGAAATGTAGAACAAGAGATGATTTTTTAGATTTTAGAAATGTAGAACAAGAGATGATTTGTTAGATTTTAGAAATGTAGAACCAAGAGATGATTTGTTAGATTTTAGAAATGTAGAACAAGAGATGATTTGTTAGATTTTAGAAATGTAGAACAAGAGATGATTTGCTAGATTTTAGAAATGTAGAAACAAGAGATGATTTGCTAGATTTTAGAAATGTAGAAACAAGAGATGATTTGCTAGATTTTAGAAATGTAGAACAAGAGATGATTTGCAGGATTTTAGAAATGTAGAAACAAGAGATGATTTGCTAGATTTTAGAAATTTAGAAACAAGAGATGATTTGTTGGATTTTAGAAATGTAGAAACAAGAGATGATTTGTTAGATTTTAGAAATGTAGAAACAAGGGATGATTTGTTAGATTTTAGAAATGTAGAAACAAGAGATGATTTGTTAGATTTTAGAAATGTAGAAACAAGAGATGATTTGTTAGATTTTAGAAATGTAGAAACAAGAGATGATTTGTTAGATTTTAGAAATGTAGAAACAAGAGATGATTTGTTAGATTTTAGAAATGTAGAACAAGAGATGTTTTGTTAGATTTTAGAAATGTAGAAACAAGAGATGATTTGTTAGATTTTAGAAATGTAGAAACAAGAGATGATTTGCTAGATTTTAGAAATGTAGAAACAAGAGATGATTTGCTAGATTTTAGAAATGTAGAACAAGAGATGATTTGCTAGATTTTAGAAATGTAGAAACAAGAGATGATTTGCTAGATTTTAGAAATGTAGAAACAAGAGATGATTTGCTAGATTTTAGAAATGTAGAACAAGAGATGATTTGCTAGATTTTAGAAATGTAGAAATAAGAGATGATTTGCTAGATTTTAGAAATGTAGAACAAGAGATGTTTTGTTAGATTTTAGAAATGTAGAAACAAGAGATGATTTGTTAGATTTTAGAAATGTAGAAACAAGAGATGATTTGCTAGATTTTAGAAATGTAGAAACAAGAGATGATTTGCTAGATTTTAGAAATGTAGAACAAGAGATGATTTGCTAGATTTTAGAAATGTAGAAACAAGAGATGATTTGCTAGATTTTAGAAATGTAGAAACAAGAGATGATTTGCTAGATTTTAGAAATGTAGAACAAGAGATGATTTGCTAGATTTTAGAAATGTAGAACCAATAGATGTGTTTAATTGTGGACGTCACTTTTATAATAATTAAATTCACCTTCAATATCATCATTGTAACCTTGACTGTCGTCATGTGCATCACTATCACTGCCATCACTACCACTGCCATCACTACCACTTCATTATGATAAGTTAAACCAGGATAACTATCTTCATTACCAGAAGGATTAACAGGTCTATCATCTTTATCTGAAGTATTTATTAACGTTACTGTCAAATAGAGTGTAACAGGATATTCTGGAATACAGTAAGTCTATATACGAAAAAAGGATTGTGTTACAATGATAAATGAAAAACCATGAAAGGAACACCTCAAAAAAAACGGCGTAAAAGAATATAAAAGCAAATCCACGTTTCAGAATAACAGCCTCTGTCAAGTGCATAATTGAGCACATACTGATAAACTATGCCACACAAGCTTAAAGAAAAAAATTTTGCTGAACTTTTGCACACGCCATTTTATATATACTTCTTCCCGTAATCTACGAAAATGAATATCACAAATTTGTCGAATGTCGAATGTGCCAGACCAGTTTCGAAAATAAAATAGCGACACAGCGCATGCCATTTTTCTAAACTACATGGACATCCTACTGAAAATCTTGTGGGACTAATGTCTTGCTACAAGAGAAGTCCAGGAGAAATATGAGATCGATCGATAGAAAAAAACTACCACAAAAATTCTAGTGACAATCAATGGTAAAACGGTATCATTTATTGTGCATGTTATTCGAAGGATATGAGTATTGCAGCTATAAGCACATCATACTAACAACAAAACATAAGAATAGCGGACGTTTCAACTAGACAGTCTTCATTAGGACAAAATACAGCTTACAAATTACAAACCTGCACAGAAACAAAATATGTTGTATCACGAGAATAGAAAGAAGAGGGTAGTAATAACGAGAAGGAGTGTGATGGACGAAGTATCGGAATAAGCTGAGTTAGTGCTATATACTAGATTTAGCTAATACCTTTGGCGGAGTCATACAACGACTATGGACAAAAAAGGAACTTTAATTGACTAAAAATATGCTAGTAATTAGCACGGTGCTATATCAATAGACATGAGAGAAACTAGACATGAGTCGCAGCTCCGGTATCCAGGACCAAATGCAATCACCTTAGGCGCTAGATTTGAAATGAATTCAATTTATGTAAAAGTGTAGCCTGATCTTGCCCAGGGCTCCAACATCATTAATGTATGCGCTGTAGATAGGTAATGAATCAATATTTTATTAATGGTAATGTCCATGACTTTTCAAACTATATTTTGAATACATTATACAAGAGACACAGTAAAATCGCCAAAAGATCAATATCAATACGGGTGAACTTCTTTATAATCTAAGTCTCCAGATCCTAAACTGATAGGTACAACCTTTCATAGCAATTTTAAATAAGACATCATTCTACAGCGACTATTAAATATATCGAATTCCACAATACAACATTATAAGTGTAAATATGACATATAACAAGAAACATTGATTCTTTTGTCCGCCATGAGAACCTATGTCTCTCTGCAACTTAATATAGAGAAGCATCTTTGCAGGTGATGATCTGGCATACTTACCTGTAGACGTGGCAAAGAATAAAAATAAAAACTTTCATAACTGCGTGTTTTCTTAAAGGAGTGCAGGGAGGCTGTTAAGGTTGTGGGAACAAAGGCCGCTTTGCCAAAAGCTGTCGCTGCGAATTGTACAGGATGAAATTTTTATTGCACCTCCGAAAGATAAAAATCCTTGTCCCATCCGAGGATTGAATCTGAGGTCGACGTTCTAGCCGTACGGCCACGCGCTCACCGCCAAAGAATACATTGTTATATTGTGTACAAATGCTGCACAGGATCATGGCTGCAGATAACCTGTCAATTAAAAGGGGTGGTGGGTACAACAAACAAAGTTAAGTCTCACGTTATCGTATAACATTCATTATTCACAATTCACTTTCGTGAGATTTTTAATGTTCTTTTTGTAAAAAAATTTCCAAGTAACAAGGGGAATTCACAATACTGACAATATGTCCCAATTCCTAGTACTAGACGTCGTGCAATTATTTTCTAATAGCAGTTAGTAACCAAAACCCCAAGCATCCCGATCCTCAATATCTACGAGCTTGCACATGATAGTGTACTGTGGGTCTTGGTTTTGTGTATAAATAACCAAATGGTCAGAGGGTGTCCGACAAAGTGGATGGTGCCGCAGTAACCTAATGAACAAATAGTAACGCAAAATCAGGTAAACAGGTTACTAAAATACTTACCTAGCCTATTAATAAAAATATATTTAAAAAAAAAAAAACATACAATAAAACTAAACAGGACAATTCTCAACGTATCGGCTCAAATTGAACCTTTTTCAAGAGACAAACAACAGAAAACGACAAAATAAAAAACAAAATAGATGTTTATATTTCATCAAGCCCCCGTCTCCATAATAGCGCAGGGATGGCAACGCATCTAGTAAAAGTGAAAATGCGTGCATTCATTATAAACAAACCGAAAGTGGGAAATTAGAGACACTATAGATGAGTGCAAGAATAATAAAAGAAAAAGATAAGAAAAATACCCCTTTTGTCACTCTATCAGACAGGCAGGTTTTAAGAACATAGTCACAACAGGCACGACTGAAGGGAACAGAGACAGATGGGGACGTGAGAAAATATTCATGTGACAACCTAGCAAGGCTTGGAAACAACGATCCTGATAACAATACTGTGAACAGAGAACCATGGTCACCTACGCCAACAAGAATGGCATATGACAATGATAGATGAGTAATGATGAGGTTGTGTGGTGGTGGGGTGAGTGGGTTAGGGGAAGGAAGGATAGAAGAAGAATCAACATTTGAAAACGCATGGAATGAATCTGAAACCAAATATAGACATAAACATATATATAAAACCAAACCTAAACATACATAGAAATGTAAACACACACCTAGAGTCAAGAAATAAACACATAACAAGATGGACACAGATGTGTGAAGGATACCCAAATCATATGGGAGTCTTGCAACCAAACGGAATGAACATTAATCACCGTTTTGTTTGAGTTACCCACCTTTTCTTTATACCCTCTACTCCCGTATTGCACTGATTCTTGTAATTATTTGTCTTTGTACACTTTCGTGAATAATTATTATTTTTGTGTTTGCCGTTCTTCTATATAATTCCTTTATGTCTTCTTTCGTTTTTGTATGTCAATATGTGATTATTTTGTACTCTGCCATTTTGTTATTGTTAAATCATTTACATATTTAGATTTTGATTTCCTCGTTTTTATTGCAGTTGTCTCTTCGATGGGTGCCCACACATATATAGTTATTTGTATATGCATTTCGTTTTACATGGTTCTATGTATCCACACAATTACTTTGGGCCACACATTTGTATGTATACATATGCAGTTGTTATAGCATTATCTTTATGTGAACGAACGTTTATATTTACATTAATATATGTATATGTTTCTATGTGTATGAATGTTCATGTTATTATTTATGCGAGAAAGTGTTTATGTGCATGAATGTTCATATTTATGTATACATATATATATGTATATTTATGTGAGCGCTTTTTTATGTTAATGCACGTATCTCCATTCTGTGTCAATGTGTATACCTATTCTGGTGTGAGCCCTTTCCTGTGTGTGGATACATTTACATGCCTGTGCATTTTGTGTGGGTATCCTTCACACATCTGTGTCCATCTTGTTATGTGTTTATTTCTTGACTCTAGGTGTGTGTTTACATTTCTATGTATGTTTAGGTTTGGTTTTATATATATGTTTATGTCTATATTTGGTTTCACATTCATTCCATGCGTTTTCAAATGTTGATTCTTCTTCTATCCTTCCTTCCCCTAACCCACTCACCCCACCACCACACAACCTCATCATTACTCATCTATCATTGTCATATGCCATTCTTGTTGGCGTAGGTGACCATGGTTCTCTGTTCACAGTATTGTTATCAGGATCGTTGTTTCCAAGCCTTGCTAGGTTGTCACATGAATATTTTCTCACGTCCCCATCTGTCTCTGTTCCCTTTAGTCGTGCCTGTTGTGACTATGTTCTTAAAACCTGCCTGTCTGATAGAGTGACAAAAGGGGTATTTTTCTTATCTTTTTCTTTTATTATTCTTGCACTCATCTATAGTGTCTCTAATTTCCCACTTTCGGTTTGTTTATAATGAATGCACGCATTTTCACTTTTACTAGATGCGTTGCCAACCCTGCGCTATGGAGACGGGGGCTTGATGAAATATAGACATCTATTTTGTTTTTTATTTTGTCGTTTTCTGTTGTTTGTCTCTTGAAAAAGGTTCAATTTGAGCCGATACGTTGAGAATTGTCCTGTTTAGTTTTATTGTATGTTTTTTTTTTTTTTAAATATATTTTTATTAATAGGCTAGGTAAGTATCTTGGTTTTGTGTGCTTTGTGAGAGCTAGTTCCCCCAAGGGAAGGAGTTTGTGGGCAGTATTTGTCAAGATGTTCATTTCTGTTGCTTTTTTTCATTTAACCTTTTGGTTAAAAAAAATATAAACATATTGGTTTAAAAAAAGAATTTGCAAGAATTTGCGAGAGCAAGCAAAACTAAATCATTCTTTCCACAGATTTGTTTCTATTGATTGCGTTGACCTATGTTATAAATTGAATTGTTTAATGTAACGTTTTACTATGTCATGTTTCAAACAGGGACCAAATAACATAAGCGATGTGATGTCTATTGTTGGTGATATCAGCTGCGTCTATCCATGTTGTTAGCTCGCCTCACACATTTCTATGGACATGATGTCTTGTCCTGCTATATGAAGGACCTTTTTTTATTTAATATTGATGTACATTAAATTTGAATGTTTTATTTGCCCACTGATTAGTATTTTATGTATGGAATATGTTCTGTAAATTCACTTGAACTTCACTTTGACATATATTGGTATGTATTCTGGTCAAGCCTACAGGTAAGGGAATTGAAGGTGAATCAGAACACGACTTTTAGCAAACAGTTGCGCCCATGTGTTCCCGGAGCCCGAGAGGAGAACAAAGAATAGCAAGACGGTTTACCTTCCATGCATGTCGTAAGAGGCGTCCAAGAAAGTTATGGGATGGAGTGGGCTGTCTCACCCCATAAAGGGTCAGTGACCCAAAGCGATGCTGAAGTCGAATGTATCAGACTTACTGAATTTCTCTCAACTCCGCGTCCCAGTTTCTTTATTCTGGGCATGGATAATGCATGAACACCGTTCATTAATTTAATTTACACATGTTGTTTCTTGAGAGAAATTTAAAATGTCCGCACGATCTCATTGCTCTACCGCTATACACATTAGCATTTCACGCCAGCCTATCCGATCTCTCGTTACTCTGAACACCCAGATGGCCAGGCACGAAAATGAATATGGCACATTCCAACTTTGACCTCATGAGTGACTAACGCCGACCACTCTTGAGTGACTAAAGCCAACCTCTCTCGAGTGACTAAAGCCAACCTCTCTCGAGTGACTAAAGCCAACCTCCCTCGAGTGACTAAAGTCAACCTCTCTCGGGTGACTAAAGTCACTGTTCTAGGATACAACCTATTGATATTTTCTGTGTACTGTGTACTTATCATGTTCATGAGCTTGTAGCCACTGCAAGTGCGATACTCTGATATTTAGTGGTTTTTTTTTCTAGAGGATGAACTGTGAAGGGCCAGGCACTATGCAAGTGTCTAACAACAGAGCCATCCGTGTATTTATTAGTGTTCCTTTCCCTGGAATTCTCGCTTATCAATGCTTCCATTTCAGATTTCACAGCATTTGGGAACGCGTCTTTGCAATTCAATTTGCAACACATTGACACAGATTTCTCAATTCCTATCCTGCCTATGCACAAGAGCATTACAATCATACAACATAGATCTTCGAGTCTATGCCATCTATCTTCCTGTTATATGTACTGTGTACACATTAAACAATACTGGGGACAGCGGTGATCCATGTGGAAGTCCAGGTCATATGACTGTTGCAGACCAAATGTCACATTTAAGAACCATCTATCTCTGAATCAGGGCGGCAGCAAGATAAAGACTTACATCAGTCAATGTCCAAAACTGAGTCTGTAACAAGTCCAATACCACCCGGTTATTCACATCCTCCAGATCTATCACAGTCGTACATATTTTTATTCGTAAATCGAATCCATCACACACTTCATGCACAATGACAGCAGTTTTGTGTCATGTCTGATTGCTAGGACGATACCCACCGAACGTTGGCTCTAGTAATATGATTCTCTGTAGATGATAAGACAGTTTTCATGCAATACTCTAGTTAATTACTTTACCAACTAGTTGTACTAGTCATTAACATGTATTCCTGCAAGTTTGTGTGATCCTTACCAGATGTGGGCAATGAAATAAAGTAAGCATGCAACCAGTCTTTTTGAGTCTTACTATTTATCAAACTCGTGTTAAAAATGATTGCCAACTCCTCCAGTTCTTCGTCCATACTCTCAATAAGGTCCTGGTGCGGCTTTTATGTATGCCTGCCAATGTTATATAGAGAAAGCATATGCGGTCAATAGTTTCAGTGAATCGATCTTGTACTCTCTCTCTCTCTCTCTCTCTCTTCGCATTAATAAATATAGGAGAGCTAGGTAGCCTAGTTGATAGTGAAGGATAAAGCTTCCAGAGTCGGGTAAACAACCTTAAACAGGAAATGGGTGGCTGAGGTAACTGAGGCAAATATCAAAATGAACAAAAATAGGTATAAGTATTATCAAAATAAGTCATAAGACAACCTAACAACGAGACACAATGACAGACGACGTTTCGACTAAAAAAACCTTCATTAGGATAAACAAAGACCGCAGTAAACAAATCTTACATAGAGACACACGTGGTTGTGTGGTTGTGATAGGAAGGCAAGTAAAGGGAAGATGACAATAGCAAATGGACGACGGAGTAAGCAAATATAGGGCCGCATGACAGGGGAGAAGAAGGTGTGAGGGGAAGATAGTGTTAAGTAAGGAGGGGAGAGTGCACTGAAAAAGTGAAAATAGATAAGATATAATGCAAGTTTGCCGCTGGTTGTATAAAAAATAGACATAAATGTGGTTTGCTGCTGAATGTTACATGTGGTAACATATTCTTTTCAGGATGTACCGATGAATCCATCACGTTTTTTTGCTGTTTGTTTTCTAAGCATTATACATACGTCCAGTGGGTTGCCATTGCTTTAATAACATTCAGAATTCAGAAATACCTACAGCCGGGTCTGAACAAACTGCCACAATTGCTATTCGAGGTGCACATTACAGATCTCTGTCACAAAGCCGGACACACAGAATACGGATGTGTCAAACCATTGGCGCAAATAAAAGTGCACCACAGCATATTCCTGTTCTCTGGACTACATCTCTGGACTACATCTCTGGACTACATTTCTGGACTAAATTTCTGGACTACATTTCTGGACTACATTTCTGGACTACATTTCTGGACTACATTTCTGGAATACACGATGCTTGAAATCGTGTAGGACCATTAACCCGAAGAGAGATACTGCGGGAGTTTGAGAATGAACGCTGAAGAAGAAGACGACAGAGACAGGCTGCTAGAAGTCAAGAAACGAAAATACAAAATACTTGGTTATTGCTTTTTGAATAACGTCATGACACTCCAGACAAATACATGTGGTGTGTTCATTCTACCTCGGAAGTGGTACAATAATATGCATTCTGGGAGTTCATGTATTTCACTAAAAAAACCCAAATAAAACACTCAACGCACGTAATTCCTATCTTGGAATGTCGGTTTAACTACTTCCATTACACCCACAGAATTCATGGCCAGTCTGAAAAGTGACCTTTGACATTTAAAACATTGGGCATTATCCGTATAAAGTGACGAATTTGACAGTCTTGTCATTGTCATTTGTTGTCGACACAATGTATAAACTAAGTGACCAATGGAAATCACGAGAAACGTTAAATGCGTCACTTTAGGAGAATGACTGGGTGAGCAAGCAGAACTGAATAATTGATGAAAAGCACAGCTGGTTGGACAACCTTGGGCCTCTATAGACGACTTCACAGCAGGTCGTGATGATGTTATATTATCACATTGGAATTCCCTACCTCAGGGATTAAACATGCACCTATAACCCCCCCCCCCCCTTTCCACAACAAAACTTATAGGAAGCATGGATTAACCTGCATTACTCAACTCTGGGAGCTGTGCTTTTTTCCAGAAAGGCTAACAGCTGTAAATATCTACCTGCTCATAGCTAAATGGATTATTTCGTCACCATATTAGAAGCTTTCCGGACACCTCATAGTTGTTTAAAAGGGACTACACTCTTTCATATATTAAATATAATAAATATACATTATTTGACTTACCCCCCTTTGTCTACCATGACTGACGAATCATTTTGTCATAATCTTTCAGTTTCTCAATTTACATGGCCTAGCTTTCTCCGGATGATGTGATGACTTTATTACCAGAACCGCAATTTCTATTATTTTCAGTGGTTAAAAGCTGTAATATAACCTAACTGAACTGATGTCCAATATTGAAAAACGTGTACTTCACCATGATGCATTGTTGAAGACCATGTTTGAGGCTAGAATTGCGATGTAGCGAGCAGTGGTAAAGAGGGATAAAAGTGTGAGGGAAACATCACGAGGTGGAAAGACTGCAGTCTAGAAGAGTTCACCATCAAAGCAAGAGAAAGAAGATGTTGGAGATCACTTGCAACCAATCTTTGCTGCGCTTGGTGATGTTGACATCCCGATAAAAGGTACATTTTATTTGTTCCACAACAAAAACAATAGTCAAGCCAACAGTACTCACACTAGAAGTGCTCAAACCAATAATAATCAAATCAACAATACTTAAAACTGCGTCTTACAATCATTTACACCAGCTGTTATCAAAGTGTATCATGTTGTGTGATACCACTGCGTTTTGACGGTGCATAGCAAAGAAAAATATTAGAAATTAGGAATCCGACAATTCTAAAGGTTGGGCAAGAAAATTTACTTTTTTTAGATATACATTTATAATGTGTATTTGGACTGTATCTAAAACACAGAAATAAGCCTCCCTGAAATATAACATGTTGCCTTTAAGTTTATATGACTTATAGACTAAACTATTATAGAGGTAACTGAGACATCGTTGTTACACTTTATTCTGTATATCATATTATTTAAAGTTACTCAAAAAGGGGAAAAATTGTATACTTAATGATGGCTACGAGTGAAAAAATTTGACTAATCACCATCACTAAGAAATAAACTATTACAATAAAAACGAGGTGCCAGAAAGCAAACACAGTGACCTACCAACTTTCACCATTACTTATTCACCCAAAGATCAAGATGGAAATTTAAAAAAACCAGATAATATATACAATTTTTATACCAACACTCTCTCTACCAATGTCAAACATGGTCTTTAACAGCTTCGCAGCAGAGAAAAATCGTTATATGTGAAATGAAGAGCCTGAGAAAAGCTACAATGGTGGCAAAACTAGATAAAATAAGAAACGAAGAAATTAGGAAAAGAGTTTGTATATCATTTATTGAATATATTAAGAACAGCAAGTAAAATGGTTCGGTCACCGAATGAGAATGAAACCAAACCAAATCCAATAAGATCAAATCACAAATGAATATACGGGCGTAAGGCCAAAGGCAGAGCAAGAAAACGGTGGATAGAAAACATCAATATAATCTTGAACAAACATGGAATAAATACAACCACGGCGAGACAGCGGGTCTTGGAACGACACCATAAGCTCCCACCCCTACACTTAACGGCAAGTGTGACTGCGATAAACCATCAATAACCTGCGGAAAGACAATAGACAAGAGATAATATATGTATATATATATATATATATATATATATATATATATATATATATATATATATATATATATATATATAATACGCATTGGACAAAGAACAACCACCACCGCAATCTTGGAACATATTAAGAGACAGCAGATCAAATTGTTTGCACGCATCAGCAGACTACCATCATACACAGATTAGGTAATCACAGTGAAGGCAGACCTAGAGGCCGGCCACAAAAACGATGGACCACCGATGGACCACAAAGAGGCAACCTATTCCACAATATACTCAGCACACACGAGGACAATCTACAGAAAACTCTTCTACTCTTGACGCTGAAAGGCAACAAAGGGTTTAGCGAATAGATTAATAGACAGAACATGATTTTATTGAGCTGCCACTCCACTAACATTTCTCGCATGAAAGTAACATCATTACATGTGAAAGGAAGTGTCTGAGATAAGCTACAGTGGTTACTAAACTAGATACAATAAAAACATGAAAAAATAGCGGAAAAGAGGAAAAGTATAGTACAATTATGTATTGAACATATCGAAAGACAGCAAGGTCACCTTGTGAGAATGAACCAACACATAATATCAATAAAAACATATAACAACAATACAAGCATATAACAATAATAAAAACATATAACAACAATAAAAACATAAAACAACAATAAACACATATAACAACAATAAAAACAAATAACAACAATAAAAACATATAACAACAATAAAAACAAATAACAACAATAAAAACATATAACAAAAAACATATAACAACAATAAACACATATAACAACAATAAAAACATATAACAATAATAATAACATATAACAACAATAAAAACATAAAATAACAATGAAAACATATTACAAAAACAAACATATAACAACAATGAAAACATATAACAAAAACAAACATATAACAACAATAAAACATATAACAACAATAAAAACAATTAACACCAATAAAAACATATAACAACAATAAAAACAATTAACACCAATAAAAACATATAACAACAATAAAAACACATAACAATAAAAACACATAACAACAATAAAAACACATAACAACAATAAAAAACATATACCAACAATAAAAACATATAAACACAATAAAAACATATAAGAACAATAAAAACATATTACAACAATAAAAACATATACCAACAATAAAAACATATAGCAGTAGAAAAGCCAGATATACAGCCAAAAGTAGACAGAGAAAACGGTGGATAAAGAAATCAAGATAACCTTAAATACAAAAGTCTCAAGACAACCAAAGCTTCACTTTGGTCTTCTTACAAATCTTAAAAATATTTCTTGGGCCCTCACGTTCCTCAATAACGGTTTCTCATGGTATTTTTTCTCATATATCTTTCATTCTCCTATTTTTTCTCTCCTCCGCCTCTATATCAGTCAACTGTCCGTCCCTTACATCTCTATAGCAGTCAACTGTCCGTCCCTTACATCTCTATAGCAGTCAACTGTCCGTCCCTTACATCTCTATAGCAGTCAACTGTCCGTCCCTTACATCTCTATATCAGTCAACTGCCCGTCCCTTACATCTCTATATTACATTCATGCGAATATAGTACGATTTCTGCGCCTATAGGTACGCCTGCACTCTTCTGTGTCCTATTCGAACCTACTCGCTGGTCACTGTGATTCCCCTGTGGTTCCCCTGCTTATCAAGATGAACAAAAATAGGTATAAGTATTACCAAAATGATTCATAAAACAACCTAACAACGAGACACAATGACAGACGACGTTTCGACTAAATAGCCTTCATCAATACAAACAAAGACAATAATACACACATCTTACATAGAGACACACATGGTTGTGATAGCAATGAATAGCAAGGGGAGAAGGACAATATCGATTGTACGATAGAAGAAGCAAAGATTGGGTATAATGACAGGGGAGAAGAAGAGGTGAGGGGAAGATAGAGGTATACTTCCAGTAAGGAGGGGAAAGTGCACTGAAAAAGACGAAAATAGATCAGATATAATTAAAGTAAAAAAAAATAAAAATACTTAACTCGAAAATATTAGGCATGAAAACAGGAAGTATGAAACCCAGATGACAGGTTAAATAGTTGTCTGTCAAATTTCATCATTACTCTATTGTCAACCATATTCGTTTGTCATGCTATGACTGTCTTCTGTTTCCTTGCTGGAACTCTACCAGCTGTTATCTCTCTCATCCCCATGTATGTTTCCTACAACGCTATAATCTCTTCCTCTTACCACTGTCACACCATATTTGCTGTCTTTCAATTAGTATATTGCTTGTTTTGTTTGCTGTCTTTCATCCTGATGAAGGGTTTTAGTCAAAAAGTCATTTGTAGCTGTGTCTTGTTGCTATTCTGCTTTATTTACAAATAGTGATACCAGTTGGTACCTATTTCCTTTTATTTGATATAGGCGACTACAACAATGCAAGGGGGAGGCGGGGGGAGGATAAACCTTGACCGATCCGCGGAATAAAGAAGAAATTGGATAAAGTAGTGAATAGACCATGGTGAACTATATTGAAGGTGAAACAACTAACTTGTAAATCCGCAAATAGAAACATTGCTTGTATCGAAAACAACACAGAACGACCCTTCACTAAGCCAATCATTTCGAGAGGTTACTCTGTTATGTTCATTGAATGGCAATAGATGTGTATTCTCTCAAACTGACGCGCACTATGATAGTGATGTGCAGCATTTATGTTGATAGGACAGAAATAGGTAAAATAAAATAATGCTTCCAATTAGCGGTTGTTCACGTTTATTTTTACCAACTTCTATGTAGTTTGTTGCTAACACTGACTCCTCTAGTAGGCCTACTGGTGAGAGGTGTCTCAAGGTCGTTCTAACTAGTTTGACAATTATTTATCAGTACGTACTGTGTAAAAATACAACTCGCATTGCACTAGCATAAAGTGCATTTAACAGACCGTCTAATTTCTGGAGGTCAAAGTCAATCAGAACACGCACGAAAATGTGCTTATTTAATTCCTGCGTTATTCCGGTGCTATCATATGGATGTGAGAGCTGAAAAAACTCTTTATCTTCAGAAAAAAAATTACTGAGTTTCGAAAACAAATGTCTTCGTAGGATAACTAATACCCATTGGAATGAATTCATATCGAATGATAAAATCAGAGAAGAGATACATCAAAATTTCATCACAGATGTTATCAGTAAACGCCGTTGGTCCTACATCGGGCATGTCCTACGCGCAGACACCAACAGAATACACCACCAATCTCTTGAATGGATACCTACATGCAAAAGAGCAAGGGGTAGACCAAAAGAAGAGCAGAGGAACAATACTTAGAATAAGTAAACGAATCAATATTCATACAATTCAAGAACTGCACAGAATAGCTTTGAACAGACAGAATTGGAGAGATATGACCCCTGCCCTATGCGCTAACTTCAGCGCAAAAGGAAAACGAATGAATGAAGTACTGTGTCATGACACTAATAAATTTTCTAAAATTGTAATAAAAGCCGAGAAATGATAACTTAACAGGCGATACTAAGCGCAGGTCATTTCAACATACATAAACTGGGACAATTCTAATAGTAAGAATTCATAAATACTAGGTCTTATACACAAGTACTTTATACACAAGTACTTTATACACAGGTACTTTATACACAAGTACTTTATACACATGTACGTTATCCCACCTTCCTCTAGTGACACCTGTGGTTGTATATCCTGTATTTCCCATATAACCCTTTATTCTAATTCTATGGCACGTGATTTACTTCTATGTATAGGACAGTACTTCTCTCTCTCTCTCTCTATATATATATATATATATCTATCTCTCTATCTGTCTGTCTGTCTGCCTGCCTGCCTGTCTGCCTGCCTGCCCTGTCCGTCCGTCCGCCCGCCCGCCCGCCCGCCCGCCCATCTATCTATCTATCTATCTATCTATCTATCTATCTATCTATCTATCTATCTATCTATCCATCCATCCATCCATCCATCCATCCATCCATCCATCCATCCATCCATCCATCCATCCATCCATCCATCCATCCATCCATCCATCCATCCATCCATCCCTCATCTATCTATCTATCTATCTATCTGTTGTGTATTTAGGTTCTCTACTCCTAAATGATATAATTTATCATCCAACAGATTACATTGATACGTTTAATATCTTGACAATGGATAACAGCAGCTATCATTACTGCATTCCAATGTCCTTGATACCTGGTCTCCATATCATTTACGTCCTAATGGAACCTCTCTCCCTGCTCGTCACTCATTGATCCAAGATTCTGGGGAAACCAATCCATATGCGAGAATAAATAATGCATTTTTATGCTCATGTTGCATCCAAGGTTTTTGAAAGCAGTCAGCATATAGTTGACAACTTTTTCATAGTTACTTGCTTTGGTGTTGCCCAAAACATTCTTCACAACCAGAAAAAAGGCCTTCCATGCTTCCAATTCCAATTTGTTCAATGATTTTTTTTCAAATTCAGGATCTCTGATGAGCGGACTAACTTGAGGACCATCAAAAATGCCACCTTTCAACCTCTCTATGGTTAATCATGGAAAAGTGCAGCACAAGTAAGTGAGGCAGCCACCATCCTTGTCCAGGGCTTTGGTGAACTGTTTAATCAAGCCAAGCTTGATATGCAGCGGTGGGAATAGTATCTTGTTTCTGTCTACCAGAGGATTGTTGACGATGTTCTATGATCTACCCAGCACCAATTCTTCTCGTGCAGGCCAGTCCTTCTTGGTATAGTGCTGAGAACTGTCCCTACTATCCAACATGCACAGAAATCAGGGATAATTTATAAAGCCAGACTCTTGTCCCAATAGGAAATTTAACATCTTCAAGTCAACACAAATATACCACTCGTGCTGATAATAAGAAACTTTATCCAGCACATACTTCACCGCTTCATACTTCTCCTTAAGAATAGTCGAGTGAGCAAGGGATACAGAAGCAATCTGATTGTTATTGTGAAGCAGAACAGATTTTAGTGATCTCTTGCAGCTGTCAATGAATAGTCTCTAATCTCTGGGTTCATAATGTTGCACTCCAAGCTTCTGCAGAAGGTGAACAATATATGTACAGTACACCAAGCCCTTCTCTTCAAAGAAAAAATGGAGGAACTCTTGATGCCTGTTGCGATAACAAGTGATGTGTGTATTGTCAGACAACAGATTCTTTTCTGTTAATCAAATAAAATACTTGCTTTCTATATCATTTGTTCTTTTAAATAGGGAAAAAAACATACTTTTGATCAAATGTGAGAAAAATCAATTGTCGTTTTACTGATTGATTTGACATGGAATATGACCCATCTAAAAAAAAATCACGTGGTGTTAGATAAGAAACCTGACCTGATTGAGCAAAACCATTGTGATTTTTGGATTCAGCACAATAAAATTATACTAAATCTGTAAAAAAAAAAAAGCAACAACAACATAGACAGCAAATTTGATTATGAACAGTTCAATCAGAGATTTACTAGATGATAATTCTCTGAACAAGATGTACTTACGTAAAACACATGTTTATAATATACATTATATAAACATGACGTGCGGCCCCATTTAGAATAAATTACTCCAAATCATAGCTTGAATCCTCCTTATTTTTTTTATTACCTAGGAGTCGCAATTCATAATCCCTATTACAGAAAAGACGAGTTAGTCACCCCGTTCATGACCGTTGCAGCTATGTGACATGTTGACTAATTGAAAAACAGTCTTCTAATCTTATAATAATGAGAGATAAGTTGATTAATCTCACAATTTTCATTGGTGCATATGTTCAAACTTTGTGTCGAAACCAATAAAAATTACACGAAAAAAAAGTTGAGTCACTTTATAATACGTTTCCTAATTAGCCAGCAGGACGTATAATATTAAGGGTCACCCACAGTTGCAATAACATTACTTTTATCTATTGTTTTAACCCGGAAGTTATATACTTGATCTATTTTTTTCAACAAGCGGGAATTCATTAAATAAAACGCTTATGCTTCTTAACTTTCTGTTTCAATCACGTGACTGCTTGATATATTCATGCACATTTAAATGGGTGGGGGGGGGGGGACGGAGAAGGAGGGGGTGTTGGCGGATTTGGTTTGTCTGTGGGTTGAAATTCAAGATTATGTTACCAATAAAGCGTGTTATGAGAGTTTCGTTTTCGTGTTTCACACTTCGAGCAAATTGCTGGGAATATCCCATATATCATGTGAACAACATTACATGACAGCAAGAATATATTATAGTTACACATTGTTCGTGTTATATTCTATGTATTTAATGTATTACTTGTGTAAATGTAGTTATTCTAGACAGTGTTGTGATTCTTGTTATCAAGGTGAAGTTTCACATAAGCTAAAGCTTTAGGGTAGAAACAATTACTCAATTGAGCATGATCTCGGTAGATATGTTTGTCTTGATGTTTTTGAACGCATCACTATTTTCACGAGTACAAGGTAAGTTTATTTGTTAGAATACTATTCACATAATTACTTCTTCCTACATTTTTTTTCCTGCATTCCATCTATTTTATTGACTTCGTGCTGTCCGTGTTAATGAAGCTGTTTAATAATACCATCTTTCAGACGTACGAAAGACAAGAAAATGTACATTTCTGTTGGATTGATTAGCAGAATCGAAGACAAGAAATTTTTTGATCAAAGGTTATCAGACGTTGATAGTATTAAATGGTTTCAGGATTTTGATTTTGTAGCTGCATAAACAAAAACTGTGGAATATGCCTACACGTACACACGGACACAGTATTAGCAGCACCATCAAGGACACATCTCAGTAGGACACATGGACACCATCTCAGTAGGACACATGGACACCATCTCAGTAGGACACATGGACACTATCTCAGTAGAACACATGGACACTATCTCAGTAGGACACATGGACACCATCTCAGTAGGACACATGGACACTATCTCAGTAGGACACATGGACACCATCTCAGTAGGACACATGGACACTATCTCAGTAGGACACATGGACACTATCTCAGTAGGACACATGGACACAGTATTAGCAGCACATGTGGACACCATCAAGGACACATCTCAGTAGGACAGATGGACACCATCTCAGTAGGGTACATGGACATAGTATTAGCAGCAAATATGGACACAGTCAAGGACACATGGACACCATCTCAGTAGGACACATGAAGACTATCTCAGTTGGACACATGGACACTATCTGAGTAGGACACATGGACACTATCTCAGTAGGACACATGGACACTATCTTAGTAGGACACATGTACACTATCTCAGTAATACACATGGGCACTATCACAGTAGGACATATGTACAGTATCTCAGTAGGGCACATGGACACTATCACAGTAGGACACATGTACACTAACACAGTAGGACACATGGGCACTAACACAGTAGGACACGTGTACACTAACACAGGACACATGTACACACAGTAGGACACATGGGTACTAACACAGTAGGACACGTGTACACTAACTCAGTAGGACACGTGTACACTAACAAAGTAGGACACGTATACACTAACACAGTAGGACACGTGTACACTAACACAGTAGGACACGTGTACACTAACACAGTAGGACACGTGTACACTAACACTGTAGGACACGTGTACACTAACACAGTAGGACACGTGTACACTAACACAGTAGGACACGTGTACACTAACACGGTAGGACACGTGTACACTAACACGGTAGGACACGTGTACACTAACACGGTAGGACACGTGTACACTAAAAAGGTCTTGGAAAAATCAACCTCAATAAGCATCCACACAATACTTATGAAGGCGCAGGCACGCTGGGCAGGCCATCTTGTGCGTATGGAGAACTCGCGATTGCCAAAACAAATATATTATGGAGAACTCAAGGCAGGATTTCGAAAAGCTGGTGGACAGAAAAAGCGTTTCAAAGACACGCTCAAGTCATCCTTGAAACATCTTAACATTGACGTAGGCGCTTGGGAGAGCCTCGCTCAGGATAGAGCAGCATGGCGTTACAGCATTAGAACGGGAGCACTAGCGGCAGAAGAATTCAGACAAGAAACTGCAAGACAGAAGCGGACACGTAGAAAAGAAAAAACATCTCAACCTCACACAGATACCTTCTATTGTTGTCAATTCTGTAAAAGAACATTTTGTGCGCGCATTGGACTTGCTAGTCATTTAAAAACGCACTATTAACTTTATTATTTTATTATTTATTGTTATTATTATTATGGTTGAGTTTTTGGTCATCGTCGATCACGACGGACGAACATCATCAAAACGGTAGGACACGTGTACACTAAAACGGTAGGACACGTGTACACTAACACGGTAGGACACGTGTACACTAACAGGGTAGGACACGTGTACACTAACACGGTAGGACACGTGTACACTAACACGGTAGGACACGTGTACACTAACACGGTAGGACACGTGTACACTAACACGGTAGGACACGTGTACACTAACACGGTAGGACACGTGTACACACGGTAGGACACATGTACACACGGTAGGACACGTGTACACACGGTAGGACACATGTACTCACGGTAGGACACGTGTACACTAACACTGACAATTGAAATCTTATAGATAATTCTTCTATTTATGCATTTATTCTCAACTTTCTGGGGATTAGCAGAATTTAATACTGAAAACAGAATGATTTGTGTCATGGTATACCACAACTGCGATATCCGCGTCTTTCGTGGTTGCTGGGGTGGGGTGTCAACACTCGTGGTTACTAGTTTCTTAGCACTAAATGTTATGTTCTAATTTCTACGGGGGGGGGGGGGGGGCGGGCTACACTGTACGAACAACCTTTCCCTCATCTTCGAGCGTGTATGAAAATTTAGTGAACATTTCCGTTTGTGGAAGCCTCACAGAACCTGATACATGAAAAACGGTGACCCTATGTGGTGCATTGTTCAGAGTATCCAGCATTGCGCACGCATCACGCTGGGAAATTCGATGAGCTAAGACATACACTATGGTCCATGATGCCAACATGATTATGGTGTACCCACTATGCACAGGTGGAGTGTGGAGAAAGGTGATGATTTAGTGAAGAAAGGTCTTTTAAAGCGGAACTTTGGACAATAGATAATCTACCAAGAGAATTTAAACCAATCTTTTGGGTTAAGTTATGGATTATTCGAGTGCGTTCTGTTTGTTGCCGTTCGTATGCGACACCCGGTGTGACACAACGTATATAAAATAGTGACTAACGAAAAGCTCGGCAATAATGAAAAACATCACGTAAGAGGGTTTTTTCTGCCTAGTTTTGATTCTGTTATGTCTTATTGTTCTATTGGTCGTGGTTCAGGCACAACGAACTCTAAAAAGACCATACAGCTAAACATACACATCCCCTCATCGCAGGATATTTTGGACGTAGTACTTAGAAAGTACGAGGTAACCACTCACAATTACTGGGGATATAAAGAACAAAAATAACAACTTAATCTTTTTTTTTCCTCATGACTAAAGGAATTGTTCCAAGATACACAAGTACGTTCAGCTGAGACCGTCGGCTAAGGCCTCTGTACAGAAACGAAACACGCCATCTTTCGTTATATTTTTATTATTGTCATGGATTTAGTTGGTCATGATATTCTTTACCTTCCCTGCTCGTGCTACCTGCATGATCGATTACCTAATACTACTCACGTGGGACACAGGTAATGGAGATCTACTGGGTACCGACTGACACACTATCACTGTCGGATGTCTGCATGAATTAGGCATCCGACAGCGATAGTGTGTCAGTCGTTATCCAGTGGAACTCTATTACCTGTCTCTCACGTCAGCATTATTTTCATTATATTCTACTAGCAGTTCTACCTTTTATTGATGATCGATTATCTGCATGATCGATTATGTCTGGGAATCAATTCGCCTTATACCAGTCCATACCATGTATGTTTTTGTCGATTTGCTATTAAAAGTAGGTACTCGTGCGAACAAGTATGTAGCAATATTTCTATTTCTTGCGGGACCAATTGTCTTACGTAAAACGTTAATTTATCTTCATCAGTATTCATCTATCTATAAAACAATAACTCGTCAGGTTTGTAGAGCACCATGCTGGATGCTCCAGCACACAATCCTCCAGCGATTTCTATCTTCAATGATGATGATGAGTGAGGAAAAATCTTGTCCTGTCCATTTCTTGATATTGTCTGCCCACGCTTTCATTTTCCCCTCCTTTGCTTCTTCCCCCTGCGTCGGTTCCATACAGTATTGTTTTTGACAAGACATCATGTATGAATAAATGTCCAAATCATGCCAGTGTTGGTCGTTTCACTATTGAAAGCAATGGTTCTTGTACACCTGCATACATGTCTATTTTATTTCCTATGTACATATTGGTCTTATGCTCTCTATAGGAAATTCACAGAAAGAATTCGTATGTAACATTTGTATTAGAAAGCCTGTATGTATTCTTTCTTTCCATGTCCGAAGTGAGTGTCCAACTTTCACAGCAGAAAACACTAGTGAGTTACACAGTATGACTTTCACTCCCACATTGATATTGCTTGTCCACTCTGTTAGCCTTGATATAGCCGTTAAAACCATTTCCATCTTTGTTTTAAATTCTGCTTTCCATTTTCCATCGCTGCATATGTTTCGATGTGAGGTCCTTGAGAGTATGCACCTCCTCAAGCTCATGTCAATTCATCACGATGTGGGTCTGTTCTTCTGCGTATCTGCTGTTATCAATATCTTGTTATTTTCTGTTTTGATTTCCATTCTGTACTGCTGGTAACTTTTTCCAACATTGCTGTTACCTCTTTTGAATTTCTTGTTCTGTTCCAGCTATAAGATCAATATCATCAGCGAAACGAAAGTTGCAAATTAGGGACAACCCGTCGATATGGACATGTTGTAATCATGGAGTGTATCCAGTATGATGTACTCTAGGTATATGTTGAAAAGTACCGGAGACATCATGCATCTTTTTCGAACTCCCACAATTGTATTGTTTTATAAGACAACACTTCTTGCATTTTCGTAGTGATTCAACAATCTATGATTGTGGTTTTCAAAATTAAATTGGCTCAGTATATGCCACAGACCATCATATCAAACACGGTCAAAGGCCTTTGTAAAATCGATGAAATTGTGGTATATATCACATTAGCGCTGAATATGTTTGTCAATTAATGTTCAGAAGTTTAATATTTATTCAACAGTGCTTCTGTTTGCTCTGAAGCCAGCTTGTTCTTCTATAATTACTACTTCGGACTTGTGTTTTATTCTTTTCAGGAGTAATTTGAGTATTACTTTACTCGGTTGCGTTATACGGATAATGGTTCTGTAATTCTTACACACTTTTCAAATTTACTGTATAGAAAATGCACAGAATTCATCTATAACAATTGTATATTTTGAATATAAATATGCTTTTCGTTTCTATCTGTAGGAACAGCAGTCAATAATGGAACAGTAAACTTTAATTGTTTATTGGATTCAGAAAATATCCATATGAAATTCTACAATGCGAGCAAGGACTATGACGGTGCAAAAACTACATGCGAGCGACAAAACAGCGAATTACTTTCTTTTGACTGGTACAACCGAACGAAAGAGTGCGTAGACAAAAGTAAGCTAATATTTACAAAGTTGTCTGTTCTTATTCTCAGAATCTTCAGTTATTTAAATAAAATTAAATTTGAAGTGGTCATAACAATTTGGTTGCATGTCTTCAAAGTTGACAATTGTATTCATTTATCTCCTTGTTCTAAATAGTTTTATCTGTGTTTATAAACTATTTAAATAATTTGAGATATCCGGATGACACTGTTCTGATTGCAAAAAGTGAGGAAGACCTTCAAAATTTAATTAAAGTAGTAGTCACAGAAAGCAAAGAGAAAGGCCTCTTCCTAAATATCAAGAAAACAGAAGTAATGGTTATTTCAAAGAAACAAAATAACACACCTTGCAAGATCAAAGTGAATGATATATTATTAAAACAGGTCCACCAATTCAAATATCTAATGTACAATTATAACAGCAGATGGAAGAAGTTCAACAGAAATAAGATGCAGAATAGGACAGGCAAAACAACATTCAGAAAAATGAAAAATATACTGTGTAATATGACCTTGTCATTAGAGGTGAGAAAGTTCTGCAGTGCTATATAACCCCTATACTAACATATGGGTGCGAGTCTTGGACAATAGACAAAATGGAAAGTGGGAGATTGGAGGCAACAGAGATGTGGTTCTACAGAAGAATGCCGAGAATACCATGGACTGCCAGAAAAACTAATGTAGAGGTGTTGAAAGAGTTAAATGCGAAACGGACCTTAATCAACAATATAAGAAAATGGCAATCTTCTTTTTTTGGCCACTTCATGAGACAGGCAGGTTTAGAGAACATAATCACAACAGGCAAGATTGAAGGCACCAGAGACAGAGGACGAAAACATGAGAAAATATTAGACAGTTTGACAACCTGGCACTGCAAGGAAACAACAACTACTTTGATACATAATACTGTGGACAGAGAGATATGGAGAGCAGCCTACGCCACCCACCATGGCACCTGATGATGATGATAAACTATTGATAAATAATCGATTTCCTTATTTGTTATATTCAGTTAGAATAAATTAAAACTTCGAACAAGGAATGCAAAACTGCATATGTTTTGATGCGTCACTGGCCATGTAAAGACCCCATGTGAGGGAGGGGAAATGATTTTAAAAAAGTGTTCAAAAGTCGTAGCGGATTGACTTCACTGTACTCCGTTTCCCATATGTACTCCGTCACTCTCAACGAAGCGGCATGCCGCCTGCCGAGAGTACCACTCATAGCACGTAACTCCGTAGCTTCAAGTGATAATCCACAGGGATCTCCGAAAAAATCCATCTTAACAAGACGACACGAGCCGGATTCGAACTCATGACCTCTTGAACACAAGGCGAACAGCTTAATCACTACGCTAGGTAGATCCCCAATATTAGGGAGGGGAAATGGCTACCACCTTCATATAGCAGCCTTCCCCCTACGGCAATTTAATGCTATGGGTTACCTTTACTTTCTATATTCAATTATGGATACATATGGGAGCCGCGTTAGCGCAGTGGTTAGAGCACTGGCTTCGCATATGAGTGGTCCTGGGTTCATTCCCCAGTTGAGGCGGAAATGTTTTCAGATCGCAACGGCTTCCCAGGTCGACCTAGCCGTAAATGGGTACCGGATTAATCCGGGAAGCAAAGACTGCGAGGGAGAGGAGATGGCTACCGCCCTCATTTGCAGAGCCTGTGAAATGTGAGATCGCTAACATCTCACACTCCTACAGCATTAATAAATGCTATGGGTTACTTTACTTTTACTTTACATACATCAAGCACGTCTGGTAGGTCAAGGTATGTATGTTCTAGATTTAGAGCAATTTCTGTGACACCCACACAGTTATTGCCACGCACACAGTTATTGACACTCATACAAGTATTGACACCCACACAAGTTATTGACTCTCACACAAGTTATTGACTCTCGCACAAGTTATTGACACCTACACAAGTTATTGACTCTCACACAAGTTATTGACTCTCACACAAGTTATTGACACTCCCACAAATTATTGACTCTCGCACAAGTTATTGACACTCCCACAAATTATTGACACCTACACAAGTTATTGACTCTCACACAAGTTATTGACACCTACACAAGTTATTGACTCTCACACAACTTATTGAAACTCATACAAGTTATTGACTCTCACACAAGTTATTGACTCTCACACAAGTTATTGAAACTCACATAAGTTATTGACTCTCACACAAGTTATTGAAACTCACACAAGTTATTGAAACTCACACAAGTTATTGACTCTCACACAAGTTATTGAAAATCTCACACGTTATTGAAACTCACACATGTTATTGAAACTCCCAAACAAGTTATTGACTCCCAAACAAGTTATTGACACTCACACAAGTTACGAAAATAAAAATATATTGTTCCTACCACATTTCAGTCTCCCTAGACGATAACATTATTTAAAGTCTATAAAGAATATAGAGGGCCCGGTTGACTAGATTCACATCATCAACTGTTTTTATGGTTGGAACGCTTTGATACAAATAAATTGTACTTACATCGGCGGCTGAAAGTAGCGTATCTCAATAAACAAGTACATCTTACTTAAATAGTGACTGGATACCAAACAGCAACATCTACTATTTTTGATGGCTAAAAGCCCTGATATAGCCAAATTCGACTAACACCCATGGTTGAGAGAAGAATACATTGCCATAGGATGTAGAGATTGTCATGTGGCGTATTCTCTCCAGAATGTTGCTTCTAAAAATAACTTTCCCGCCGAAGACGGATATGTCGGGCCATTGGCGCAAATAAAACGGTGACACAATGCATTTCGATTCTCAGGACTACATCCTACTGGAAATCTAGTAGGACCATGGTAGTGCTACAAGGGAGATTCAGCGGGAATGTGGGAATGAACGCTGAAGAAGAAGAAGAAGAAGAAAACTAACTCCCAGACCCTCTGTTTTGGACCATGAGGCTTGTATTTTCTAACGACGTATTCATGTTATGTTTAATGTCGTCAGTCCATCTTCTTCTTGATCTGCCCCTTCTTCTTCTACATCATGAATATCATGGTGAACAGAAAGGGGACACACATTAAATTATCAACATGGAACGTTACAAGTTTAAATCATGGGGAGCAATGCTTAGCACAGATTGATCATCATCAGCAGGTGTCATGCTGGCTGGCGTAGGCGATTATGTCTCTCCACAGCTCTCTGTCTCCAGCATTATGTCTCACGAACGCTGTTCTTTTCCTGCCGTGCCAGGTTGCCAAAATGTCTAATATTTCTCACGTCGTTGGCCTCTGTCTTGTTGCCTTCAGTCTTGCCTGGTGTGACAATGTTCACCAACCTGCCTATCTCATGAAGCGGCTAATAAATGAAGAATGCCTTTTTAGTATATTATTGATTAAGGTCCGTTTCGCATTTCACTCTTTACATACCTCTACATTAGTTTTTCTGGCAGTCCATGGTATTCTCAGCATTCTATAGAACCACTACGGAGTAGCGAGTTGACATAAAATATTGACGTTTTGATATAGCAACATTTGACTAACACTCATGGTTGAAAAGAGAATGTCTCATTTTAAGAAGTACCGGTTACTTAATACCAGAACCGCAACCTCCACTATTTCTGCTGGCTGACAGCTTTGATGTAACGTAAATGTACTAATATGAGCTAGCCTCACAACAAAAGATAGTGGTACAATACAGATAGAAGCGCTTACATTTTTAACGAAACATACTGCTACATTATTTAACGAAAAGAAATATCGGTAATGTCGCATTCTAAAGTCCCTAGGTCTATTGCTGGATTCATCATCTGCTTGCTACGCATTGAGAGACCCCCTCCCCCCCCCCAATATTGACACCCATGAAAAAAACTTCGTAAGATATTTTTTTTAAAGACGTGCCTATCTATCACTTCGCTAATCCCTTTGTTGCCGTCAGCGTCAAGGGTAGAAGACGAGTTTTCTGGAGATGGCGCTCGTGTGTGCTGTGTTTATTGTGGAGTTTTCTAGTAGTCGTCTCCAGAATACTCATCATTATCATTTAACTACAAGCCATTGTGTTCCAATCCTGTTTCAGTGTTGTATCAGGAAATTCACATGGCTACACCGTGATATCTAACACACACAGAAAGAAACCACACATTCCATGCTAATAGTCCTGAAACACCGAATTTAATTTCCATTTGTGGTCACAGAAATAACACAGCTGTTATCTCACGCCATTCTCTTTTTAGCTTATGTTTCACATCTGCCGTTATTTGTGACTATTTGTCCAAGATATTGATAATGTTTTACTTGTTATAGTTTCTCTCCATATATGTTTATATTTTACTCTTGTTCTTTTGTGTCTTTGCTGATTTTCATAATCTCCATTATACAGTATTTATGTTCCAGCATCTTTTACAATGAATCCAGTTAATAATACAACATTTTACTTCTCAGATCTGCAGAACAGAATAATAAATGGAACGTGGCTTAGATCATCTACAGAACAGAAAGAAAAGACACATGTACTAACTCAGTTAATGAACCTGATTCATAAAGGAAAAGATTATGCGTATTATAGTTTTATATGCATATCTCAAGGTAAGAATTATGCTTGATCAGACAAACATGATGGAAATTTGGATTAAAAGAACTCAGTCTCCCGTATTGAAATGAAAATAAAAGCATGCACACAGAAAACATAAAAGCATAAGAGTTACTTTTTCAATCGGGAATTAATCTGTGTCACAGTATTCTTTTTCTCAAAAGAGCCAGGGGTAGACCAAAAGAAACACTCAGAAGAACAATACTTAGAGAAAGTAGAACAACCAATATTCATACTAGTCAAGAAGTAGAACAACCAATATTCATACTAGTCAAGAACTGCACAGAATAGATTTGAACTGACAGAATTGGAGAGATCTGACCTCTACCCTATGCGCTAACTTCAGCGCAGAAGGAAAATGAATGAATGAATGAATCCTTTCTCTGCGCCAGATGATAGCATTATGTACAGAAATTTAAAGTCACGTTTCATTAAACCGGGACAGAATCACATACCAAACAGCTACTGTATTAGATTATGTAGTATTAGGCGATGAGTTCTTAGCAAATATACTTTCCATATGCAGCTTTTTAAATGCAGCTACGATATTATAGTTAAACCTATGAGATTTTTGTTACTGAAGAAAAACTAAAAATTGAAAGCGTTTGATTGTCGCTATGAATGTAGAATGTTTGAAAGAGTGAAACACCTGTGGAATTGTTTTATCGAAAAGTAGTTAATATACAAAGAAAGGAACAATAATTACGCAACTAAGTGTAACTAGAAACTAAGTGTAACTAGAAACTAAGTGTAACTAGAAACTAAGTGTAACTAGAAACTAAGTGTAACTAGAAACACTTGTGTACTCAACACATTTATTTAAAATAATTAAACTGAAACTATCATCAGTGACTTCTCATTGGCTAAAAGGTCAAAACATTTGTAGACATTGCGTAACAGTTAATGTACGTTGTAGACATTGCGTAACAGTTAATGTACGTTGTAGACATTGCGTAACAGTTAATGTACGTTGTAGACATTGCGTTACAGTTAATGTACTTGATCGTAAGTAAGTTACTGTCTTTTTTTTTCTTTACAAAAAGTGTGAGACATTTTTGGTGAGGTACTTTTCATCCAACCATGAACCAAGTCTATTTTTATGTCACTGTCATATAAAACAATGGTTCCTTTCAATTAATCCTGTCAACAAAATATTATAATGTTTCAATTAATCCTGTGAAGAAAATATTATAATGTTTCAATTAACACAATATCACATATTTAAAATAGTTTAGCATCATCCATCGACAAAGGTCACTGCATGTCACAGGAAATCAGATTATAAGAAAATGATAACTTTTTGCAGATTATCCATTAAAAATAATGTTTTCAAACGGTGAACACAGGTATCGAGTCTTGCTTTAAAAAATATATGATATTATCGACGTCAGAGCTCTTACTGTGTGGCTACATGAACGATGTCATGTGACGTATTATTTCCAGAACGTAGTCTTCCTTATGAATCTCCTGAAATCCCCCCGGTCTCTAACAAGGTGTTCAATCTCCTCTAGGGACGTATGCATGCATGTATTACTGAATATGGGAGCAGCGTTAGCACAGTGGCTAGTGCGCTGGCTTCGCCCCAGTTGAGGCGGAAATGTTTTTAAGATCGCAACGGCTACCAGGTCGACCCAGCCTTAAATGGGTACCGGATTAATCCGGGAAGTAAAGACTGCGAGGGAGAGGAGATGGCTACCGCCCTCATTTGCAGAGACTGTTGACATAATAGATCGCTAATATGCTCACACCATACGTCATTAATAAATGCTATGGGTTACTTTACTTTTATTTTATTCCTGAATATATTTTGTCCAGTGTCGCCTTGGTCAATCTTTATCTCCATTGCCTTCTACCGCCCCCTTCAACAGCACTCTTTTCATGCCATCGTACCTCTTCACATAGTCGACACAACCCAACATCCTTCTTAATATGCTATTTAAATGCGAGTCTACATATTCTCAGCACGTCATGGTTAGTCCTTCTTAACGTTCAGGGTATTCTCATGTATCTTCTATAGCACTTCATTTCTTTATGTTCAGGGTATTCTCATGTAACTTCTATAGCACTTCATTTCTTTATGTTCAGGGTATTCTCATGTAACTTCTACTGCACTTCACTTCTTTATGTTCAGGGTATTCTCATGTATCTTCTATATTACTTCATTTCGAAAGCCCTTATTCATTTGTCTGTATTTTATTTATTGTCCATGTGTCGCAGCCGTTGGTTACCACTGGGAATACACATGTATGTAACAAACATACTTTAGTTCCCGTCTGTGCACTGTCACAGTTTTTTTCAGTTGTGTTAAATTAGACATCGTTGTTGGTGCTCTTCTCCTGAATTTAATTTCAGTCAGGAGAATAGGAATGGCTAAAAGTACCTTCAATGACATGAGGAAAAACGTAACATCTAAACAAATTATAAACAAATTAAAAATGAGAATTATAAAAGACTACACCCATTCTTTAGTAATGAATGGCTCAGAAACATGGACACTAAATAAACAATTAGAAGACATAATTGATGCCTATGTCATGTGGGTATATAGAAGAATAGGGAGAACATCATGGAAAGAGAAGAAAACAAAGAGGTGCAAAAATTACTTAATATTAAGAAAGAATTACTAAGAGAAATAAAGATCAGGCAAATAAAATATTTGGACATATTAAAAGGCCTGACTTCTTATTTAAGATCTCGCTTGAAGGTAAAGTCAAAGGGAAGCGAGCACGAGGTAGGTAAAGATACAAGTGGGAGAGTAACATGACAAGATGTACAGGTCTAGCAGAGTGGACCATCAAAACAAGGGACATGGGATGTTGGAGATACGCGATGATGTTGGAGGCACTCGATGATGATTTCCTATTGTATTTAATTAGTTATTTCTCGGCACATAGGGCGGATATCATAGATTTCCATGTCTCTCGTTTCATTACAATTTGCTTTAGATCTTCATTGTTTCTGATACCGATGGTGAAACATTCTATTGTAATAGTTCAATGTAAAGTTTCTTTTGGTTTATCTCGTTTTCTCTTGCCCTTTAGTGACCACATCAAAGCTTGACAGGGAAGTCTTTCAATATCCTTTCGTAGCGCGTGTCCAATGTAATTCCAGCGACGCTTTCTAATATAGGTGGATACATATTCTTGTTTTGATTCTTGTCTGACAACTGTGTTTGATTTAAAGTCTGATCAATGGATGTTCAGTAGTCGTCTAAGACATTGTTTTCAAAGTTGTTCAGTCTGTGTTGTAGGTTTGATGTTGCTTTCCAACATTCGCATCCATATGTTAATGTTGGAAATATGCAGGAGTTGAAGATTTTGAGTTTTGTGTTATTTCTTAGTGTTTTTTTAATGCCAGATATGTTATAGTTTTGTAAATCCTTGAAATCGTTTCAGTAACACAGATATTTAATTATTACGATATTAATGTGCTAAATTAATGATCAACCAGTTCTTGATTCAGCAAGAAAGAAAAAAAATATCCCTTCATTACTTAAACCTGAACTTGAAACTTGTTTATTTAATACCATAATATAGATTAACTAATGTAGTTTCTATTGTATTTTTTTCCCACAGTCCAGGTTTTAAAAACATTCAAAGTAACAGTTCAATCCAGCATCCCTGAAACACCGCACGAGTATAACCTTTTGTCAGCACTATTGAGATCTAATGATATCTGCATAAATGTTTCTATTGGAGACATTGTTATATTGAAGTGTGAAACACGAGGCATACCAGATCCAGGAGTGATACTAAAGAAAAACGATGTCCCGGTATCAAATATCACAAGAGATAAAAATCTACTCACCACAACAATATCAGCGGAAACATGTGGTATTTTGGGGACATTTACGTGTGAAGACGAGAAAGGAATCACCCTTAACAAGAGTATAACAATCATGACAACATGTTAGTACATCAGACTATATATTTTATTTACACATTTATTTCACAGCCTGTGTTATCTCCATCTCACAAGTAAACTGCGCTTCATCTGCTAGATTTTTCTGTTTTTCCTGTTGTTGATGTTGTTGTGTTAATACTGTTCGCCCATCACATGATGATGCTGTCCATTTGTTACGTCCAGTTTTCAAATTCCATTAGAGTTATGTCCTTGATTATAAGTTCGTAATTGGCTAATAAGCACACGTATGGCTGCAAAGCGCGTCTGTGACGGAAAGGTACCGAGTTCGATCCCCGCCACAGGCAATTGTGCATCTAGACCGTTCATAAAGCAATAGGCAAACTGCTGTACGTATTCATATTGCCTACAAAATAGATTCAGCCATAAAATGCTGGTTTTATGGCTGTCTTGAATAGGATATACTACCGATAACAAAAAAAAGTATGGCTGCAAATGTCCTTGGACAGTTCTGGCATTAGATGACCAATGTAAATGTTTGTTTGGCCGCGTCTTTCTAGCTACACTCCAGTTTTGAGCTGCTGCATTTATACTCTTTTCACAAGATCTTGCACCTTTGTTGACAGGCAATTCTCTTTTGTGCATGTTCTTTTCGTGTATCGTGGCCTATTTCAAAAGCTATTTCTCCTTGTCAATAGTAAGTTAAAAATTGGTACAAGCTTTGGAGAGTCTGTCTATAATAATTTGTAGATCAGCCTCAGAGTTGCCATTTAGGGCACAGCAACAATCAAGAAGGAGATCCCTGGTGATGTGTGATTTGACTTTGGTTCTGTTTGAAGCATACGAAAGTAGAACAATCTTCCATCGATGCGATATATGATGTCTACTCCCAAGTCCAGATCTCTGAAAGCGTCATACAAAATAGCTGATAACATGATGCAAAGCAGGATAAATGCTAATACACATGCTTGTTTAACTTCATTTGGGACAGGAAAAGTTTCAGATAACTCTCTATCATTCTAAACTCTAGTTTGCATTCCATCATGAAATTGTAGCACCACTGTGATAAATTTCTTTGGGCAACCATATTTTGCCATAAACTTCCACAGACCTTCTATTGTTGTGTCAAATGCTTTTATAAAGTCTATGAATGCGGTCTATAGGTTACAGTTTTGTTCTTGATATTTAAAAAAAATTGTTTTTCAGCAAAGACCATATCACGTTTTCCACGTTCTATGAGGACCTGTGCTGTTCTCTGAATGGTTATGGGATTTTAAGAGCTCCCTGATTGCTGCTAAAGATATTCTTTTCATCATCATCCTTATGATTATCATTCATTCTTTTCAAAAATGAGTCAAGGTAACTATAAGATGCCATTTACGTATTTCCTTTTATCTTCGCCATCATCCAAGATTGACAGGAAACGGTTCTTGAACCTTCTGGCGCTTGCCTTGGTGGTGCACTCGGACAGATTGTGTCATGTCCATCTGTTCCCCTCCCTCCCACGTGTTTCTTTGCTTACTTCATGCTTTCTTCCGGTCACTAATACCTTCAAGTAAGGTCTTCAACATACTATATCATTTATTATGTACACAGTATTTTATGTGTTTGATTTTTATTTAATCGTTATTTTTTCATGCGCGATTTTGTCAGAATATCTTTATTAGTTTTCTACTTGTTCGTGATGTTTTCCCTATTATTATATTTTTCCCTATTATTATATTTTTCCCTATTATTATATTTTTCCCTATTATTATTTTTTTCCCTATTCATATCATGGTCATCATATCTATCTTCCAGTTGTATATTCATTATCCATGTTTCCTAGCCATACATTAATGTAGAGTAGACGTAACGTTTTACATTTCTCATTCAGTTTTTTTTTAAATGTAATTTGTTTTGATGTTAATATTTTCATAATATTATTCAAAGTACTTTTTGCTATTTGAGTACTCCTTTTAACATCTTAAAATCTGACATAATTTGTAATTATGATGCCTTTTGCTTCTATAGATACGGTCGGAAAGCAGACAAATATAAATTGCCGAGACACAGTCACTACGTTACACACGAGTGCTTTCCCGGGCAAGTTTTATGGAGAACATGACGTGTCCATTTGCACTAACCAACTCTCGGATCTGTTGATTAGTTCAAAGGGAAGAGAAATGTCAATAAGCTTGGAAACAAGCAAAACTGTAGGAGATGTCAGAATATGGTTTAATAAACCAACGACTGCCTTAATGTTTCTCCTTCCGATTTCTGTAGGGGTTTACTCCCTCAGCCTAAGACACTGACTTGGCTAACACGTTAGACAGCGAGAGAATAGGTAATACAGAGACAAAAATAATTTATCGAAACAAGACATGGACTGACAATTTTCTCACAAATGATTGGTTGTCACATCACCACCCCCCCCCCCCACTTTCCCTAAACGTCTCATACGATATTCATGAAAGGAAGATGGTGTCACCATTTTGTGCACACTGAACTAGAAATCCAGACCCCTATGGCTACACGAGCAACGCATCTGTGATTATATGTCACATATTGGTAATGACTCACTTGTTCCAACACATTTAATATTCAGCAAATAATGAAGTAGTTGTCTTTTTGTTTTTTTTTGTTGTAGCTTCCTATAATACTTGTTTTTCTAATATCCTTGTGTATTTCCTCAAGTCTTTAGAGTTCTACATTATTTAAGCTAAAATCTGCATTTATGTCTGTAGGCGATGCCAGAATAATAGTCTCAGTGAACGATAAGGAGATAACGATAAACTGTTCAGCTGTAGGGCTGCCTTACACAAGTTTCCACATCGTGAAAGTAAAGGACGAAGAGACAATAAATGCCAGAAAAGAAAACGTTGCTAACGACTCTATTTATACTATAACTAACAAAAGCTGTGCAACAATAGGATCCTACGCTTGCTTGTTTACTCTGTACAATAGTACCACAATATCACGATATCAAAACATCAGCTTTGAAAACTGTAAGTTGTGTTGTATTATTTGTTAGATATCACTAGTTGTATTATTAGGTCTCTGATAATCATCATTATGAGTATTTTCTAGTAAGATATGTTTATGGTGTACCTATGAGTGTATATTCCTTCTCAAAGAAGCATGCATATTCATCGTATTTCTCCCTGCCATGTATTTTGTGCCTTTCCTCCAACTCACCTTGTTCGCCAGTGGCAATCGTGGCCTGGGCCTCTGGTTCAGGGTAATAAGAATACGACCATTGCCATCTTTCCAGTCACGTCGTAGGAAGCGACTAAGGTAAGCTAGGGGATGGGTTGATAACCTGTCGCCTTTGAAAAAGTAATTGTCACAACATGCATCGCCTCGATTTCTTTATTTTTCTTCTCATATGTTTTCCATACATGATGGAGGGATACAATGTCACGGACATTGCACCTTTGTCCTTTTATGTCAGACTGTTATTAGGCGGAGAATGATAGTGTGCCATAACTGCAGATGGGTCAACAGATATCACGAAAGAAGAGATCTCACGTGTTGGCCCATGCATATATACTGCACTCGTGATGTGATGATCAATGGATACTGCCACACTGGAATGTCTCCCTAGCGAGAAATAAACATACATCCATGAACATACATCCATAAACATGTATCCATAAAGATGTATCCATGAACTCACTGAACACATCGTTGCCTTTGAGACAACAAACCGTATACTTTTGAGTGTCATCTCAATATGTCACTGAGAACCTGTGAATTTATCAGAAATGGTATGGCCTGTAAAGAGCTACCTGATCACTGCTAAATAGACTATTTCATCAACCCGAGACCGTCGGCAATAAAGACCTCTGTAAAGAAAGTATACAAGACTTCATTCGTGAGGTTGTTTGAATGTTGTCGTTTTTTTCGTTGGTCATTATTTATATTCGGATCACATGTCAAAATAGCGAAAGCTCGCAAACATTGAAAAATCAACCTTTCAGGTCACGTTTACTTTCTGTAGATCGGTTGTTACTTGAGCTGGATCAAGATTAACCCCCTGTTTATTGGTTTGAGGAATAAGATAATACCAAGTCTGTTTTATTGGCAATCACATATAGCAAAATCTAGCATATAGAATTATCCTGTATAAACCGTTCATGTTCTCTAGTAGATGTCTTTGGCCTGTCACGACATAGATCCAGCGGGAAATGAGAATGAACGCTAAGAAACATCAGCAATATATACCTTTTGAAGTCTTTTACAATCGCAATGTTGGTTTCAAACCCTATTATCTTGCTGGCTATGTAATGTAATATTTATTATTTTTAGACAAGAGACAAAGATATATATATATATATATACTTTTTTGCCTGGACAATAGGAATTCAGAAACAAGTATCAAAGGGAAGTTCTGAACTGTTGACAGTTGATTAACCAGATTAACCTGCATGCCGGATCTCCGTTTCTAGTTGGTATGCCATTTTATATAGAACCAAACACTTGATCACATCCATATGCATTCAGATGTCCCTTGATCACGCCTGTATACGGTCAGTTGTCCCTTCATCACGCCTGTATACGGTCAGTTGTCCCTTGATCACGACTGTATACGGTCAGTTGTCACTTGGTACACTTGTATACGGTTAGTTGTCATTTGGTAACACCTGTATACGGTCACCTGATTACACCTGTATTCTGTGGTCACTTGATCACATATGTTTATGGTCAGTTGTCACTTGGTCACAAATGTATGCTGTCACTTGATCACATGTGTATACGATCGGTAGTCATTTGATCAGACCTCTATACGTTTGGTGGTCACTCTATCACACCTGTATACGTTCGGTGATGGCTTCATTACATCTCTATACTGTCGTCCGTCACCTGATCACACCTATATACGGTCGTCGGTCACTTGATCAAACCTTTATACGGTCAGTGATCACTTGATCACACCTTTATACAGTCGGTGGTCATGTGGATATATTACAAAAGCAACGAGTACACCGAACATCATAATGAACCTGCAGTACATATGCCATCGGTTCGTTATCGAAGTCCGAAAAAAGGACAAAGAGTAGTTTCACTAGTACCTGTTCATCTGCGTATCGTAAAGAACGACTGTGAGTGTTGGGCGTTTGATTGATTACATTATTCCACAACTCCCGCATAATATCCATATTACGTATATTACCCATATTATCTATGTAATCCATGTATGGGCTGTTTTGAAGAATTCAATTTCCTTGCCAGCAACATGCATCGATATACACATTACAACGGTGATGATGATAATGATGGATGCCATAGTCAAAGTTCATCACCTGAAGTTGTAGAGAAGAGAGATACATGCGTTCTGCCGCAGTGTTCCCTCATATCATCATCAGTATCGTCATCATCTGTGTCGTCATCATCTGTGTCGTCATCATCTGTGTCATCATCATCTGTGTCGTCATCATCTGTGTCATCATCTGTGTCATCATCTGTGTCGTCATCATCTGTGAAAAAATCTGTGTCATCATCTGTGTCATCATCTGTGTCGTCATCATCTGTGTCGTCATCATCTGTGTCGTCATCATCTGTGTCATCATCTGTGTCGTCATCATCTGTGTCGTCATCATCTGTGTCGTCATCATCTGTGTCGTCATCATCTGTGTCGTCATCTGTGTCGTCATCTGTGTCGTCATCTGTGTCGTCATCATCTGTGTCATCTGTGTCGTCATCATCTGTGTCGTCATCATCTGTGTCGTCATCATCTGTGTCGTCATCATCTGTGTCGTCATCATCTGTGTCGTCATCATCTGTGTCGTCATCATCTGTGTCGTCATCATCTGTGTCGTCATCATCTGTGTCGTCATCATCTGTGTCGTCATCATCTGTGTCGTCATCTGTGTCGTCATCATCTGTGTCGTCATCATCTGTGTCGTCATCATCTGTGTCGTCATCATCTGTGTCGTCATCATCTGTGTCGTCATCATCTGTGTCATCATCTGTGTCATCATCTGTGTCATCATCTGTGTCGTCATCATCTGTGTCGTCATCATCTGTGTCATCATCATCTGTGTCGTCATCATCTGTGTCGTCATCATCTGTGTCGTCATCTGTGTCGTCATCATCTGTGTCATCATCTGTGTCATCATCTGTGTCGTCATCATCTGTGTCGTCATCTGTGTCGTCATCATCTGTGTCATCATCTGTGTCGTCATCTGTGTCGTCATCTGTGTCGTCATCTGTGTCGTCATCATCTGTGTCATCATCTGTGTCATCATCTGTGTCGTCATCATCTGTGTCGTCATCATCTGTGTCGTCATCTGTGTCGTCATCATCTGTGTCATCATCTGTGTCGTCATCTGTGTCATCATCTGTGTCGTCATCATCTGTGTCGTCATCATCTGTGTCGTCATCATCTGTGTCGTCATCATCTGTGTCGTCATCATCTGTGTCGTCATCTGTGTCGTCATCATCTGTGTCATCATCATCTGTGTCGTCATCATCTGTGTCGTCATCATCTGTGTCATCATCTGTGTCATCATCATTTGTGTCGTCATCATCTGTGTCATCAACTGTCATCTTTAATATTACTGTTTTCTTGGAAATACTAATACACACACACACACACATATATTTATATATATGTTGTAGTTCACAATTAGTTCTGTATTACAGCTAAGACGATAATGTAGACTTGTGTGTATGAAGTATCCACTTCACACTGTCAATGTTCTTCCAGGTATCCCCCAGTTGTGTGCTGGACAAGACTCATCAACTAATATTCTTGCAACAGTGGACAGAACGTGGTTTTCATTCTGTGTTATTGCTAACCCAGATGTTGCAGATTTCTTAGTATTTAATAACACGAATGTGTACAGAAACACAGAACACAACTTTGATTGGGATATTAAACCGAACAGTTCTTTAAATTCCTATAACATCAACGTCACGTGGAAAAATGCGGCACAACTGAATCCTGGTACACTTACTATTGGCGTATGCACCAGACAAAACAAACATTGCTCTATGAATTATACAGTAACTATTTCAAAGGGTAAGTATTATATATTTTTGTAGTATAGGTAATTATTGTAGTTTGTTCTTGGCTTTTGTGTACGGACGTTTCTGATTTTTCTCGACTTCTTCGTATGCATTCCTTCTCAAGTTCCTGATAATTAACGGAATGTTGGCCCAAGACTGGAATGACTCACGTTTTACAGTCCTATCACTCTATCGGCCCACCACATAGAACATTTTCCAGCACTCTAACATTGTATTGTATCTAGAGCAGTGGTTCTCAACCTTTTTTACCGATTCTTTTATGACAAATATTTTTTCTTCTGTGACTCCTGGTGCCTAAAATAAGAAATACATGATTTTATTTAATTATCTTTCTGTGGCCCCTCTGGCCGAGTTTACGATCCTCCAATTTCCATTTTTTTTTCGTGACCGTCCTCCAAATTTCCTGGCATCAATGGAGGCGTATATCTCTCGTTGAGAACCACAGATATACCGCATTGATTTATTTAATTGAATTGAACTTAAATTTATCCACCATGTTTATCTTCTTCGGATATCGACATTCTTCCGTAGTTCGGCATTCTTTGGTATCTAGGAATTCGTCGGTAGTACGGCATTCTTTGGTATCTCGTCAATATTCGGTATTTCGGTATTTTCCGGTAACTCGGCATTCATCGGTATTTTAGCTTTCTTCGGTTATTCGACATTCTTCGGTATTTCGGCATTCTTCGGTATTTCGGCATGTTCAGGTAGTTCGGCATTCATCGGTATATCGGCATTCTTCAGTATCTCGCCATTCTTCGGTATCTCGACATTCTACGGTATCTTGGCATTATTTCGCAATTTTGGATTATTTCGTATCTCTGCATTATTTCGTACCTTTCGATTATTTCGTATCTCGAAATTTTGAGCACAGTGAACCATATCTTGGCTACAGTGGCTAGGAGCAGTGCATAAGTTGAAACCTACCTTCTTGGAGGTGTGATAGTTATTCTCTGGCTCTGTCCCGGGTGGGCCGAAAATCCACATACTTCCCAGCAATATTCCATTTAATGGCATTAGGTTAAAGGGTATGAGCTCATGGACCGCTGGATCAGCAACCAACCATAAGTCCTATGGTGACCCAATAGGTGCTTGGAAAGTTAGGGCATGGAATGATCATTTTCTATCATATTTGATCTGCCCTGAACTTTCTAGCTCATCTGAATTATTGAGCTGTTGTGCCTTTTTATTGCAGAGTGCCATATATATCTGTGTCGTGCAGTATCTTCCCATGTGCCATTTTATTGCCGAGTGCCATACATATCTGTGTCGTGCAGTATCTTCCCATGTGCCATTTTATTGCAGAGTGCCATACATATCTGTGTCGTGCAGTATCTTCCCATGTGCCTTTTTATTGCAGAGTGCCATATATATCTGTGTCGTGCAGTATCTTCCCATGTGCCATTTTTTATGTCAAAGGTTTCCAGTGAAATCTTTAACGTGTTTTTGTAACGCTACTGTTTCCTACATTGAGAGTACATGCACTGTTTCATCTCACCATAGCGGGTCAGTCATCTTTTTCTCTTCGGTGACCTGGCATAGGCCTACTTACTACACACCTGCCCAACGCATTTGTATCTACATCATACTAGTATCAATACTAGGGATACTATCGCTTTCCGTGACAGTGGTATCCGTAATCTTATCTTGTAGCTTGACGTTAATCATCTTCCGTAAACAATTATGTGGAAATGAATGAGCTGGCCCACTTGATGGTCGTATACAGTCCATGTTCCACCATCGTAAAACAGCCCTGTTAGTACCACGGATTTATAAACTCTATAAAATGTTCAGCTTAGACTGTGGAAGTGAAACTAACGTTCGTATATATATATATATATATTACATGTGCCATGTTCTTTTCTGAATGTCATCTTGCTTATGGATTCTCTGAACACTCGGCGATTCTGGCGAGTTGACCTGTGGCAACTAGCGACATGTTTAAGCAATCTGATGTATCACTGCACAATCGTCGTCTTGTGATGTAACAAATGGTCATCATCACTTGTAATAGACGAACAACAACAACAATATACACATACGAAGAGCAATACCCGGCGTTACTTGGGGTGGGAATAAGAACAGAAAGAGTGCTGTTTTATATGATGTATGCCAGGATGTTTTAAGAAGAGTAGTTGACTTCTGGAGAACTGACGTCGTAAATAGTCTGATTTTTCCAGAACTTAGTCAAAAACTTGCACTACTACATGAACAATTGAAATAATGAAATTAAACACATTAATAATTTAAATGTCCATATTTTTGTGCAACGAGATTTAAATATATATTTAAAAAAAACCTATGACAACGTTTGTGAACAGTTGCATTTCTACATAAAACAATGTCTAATTTGATTTGATGAGTTAAGAGGATCAAAATGTCTTTTTTGCATTACAAAGTGTATTGTTCCACGTGTAAAAATATTGCAATCAGTAAAGTTTTGCATTACAAAGTGTATTGTTCCACGTGTAAAAATATAGCAATTGGTAAAGCAATAGTAGATGATCAAACACATGAATCTGACATTTAAATGTCGCGGTGAAATTACTATATGTGGGAGCCAGACATTAGATATCAGATCTTTCATTAGTAAAATACATGAATCTGACAACATTTAAATGTCGCGGTGAAATTACTATATGTGGGAGCCAGACATTAGATATCAGATCTTTCATTAGTAAAATACATGAATCTGAGAACATTTAAATGTCGCGGTGAGATTACTATATGTGGGAGCCAGACATTAGATATCAGATCTTTCATTAGTAAAATACATGAATGTGAGAACACTTACATGTCGCGGTGAGATTACTATATGTGGGAGCCAGACAGATATCAGATCTTTCATTTGTAAAATACATGAATCTGAGAACACTTAGATGTCGCGGTGAGATTACTATATGTGGGAGCCAGACATTAGATATCAGATCTTTCATTTGTAAAATACATGAATCTGAGAACACTTACATGTCGCGGTGAGATTACTATATGTGGGAGCCAGACATTAGATATCAGATCTTTCATTAGTAAAATAAATGCATTGTCCGTATTGTAAATGAATTTCAAGTTGCTGTACTGTCAGATATCATTCATGAATGTAGAAGACAAAAATTCACCAAAAACTTGGCATTGCTGCTTGTGTAAAACATGTAGAATAATAGTAATTTCTTCATGTACGTTGTGTTGGTTTTAGAGAAAACACAGTTTCATAAGATCGCTTGTTCACAAACCTGTACACATATTTTATTGATTTAACAGAGTTACTTTGAGCCAAGTTGTAATACATTGATAGCAATTTAATGTTAAATTTTGATCATTATGTAATTTAGCTCTCATGTTAGTTGCAAATTTGAAGATAGCAACATGGCTCCATAAATGTGATTGTTTGAAGGTAGCAACATGGCTCCATAAATGTGATTGTTTGAGGCATGTTTTAATCTCATCAGCTCTAGTTCTTTTTGGTATCACTGGCAGAGTCTGGGGAAAATCTCCAGATAGGACAACAGTTATAACTCCCACGATTGCTTTGCTGCCTCTTAAATCTTGTAGTCGTGTTAAATGTTTCCAATGTTCTTCTGTAGGAAATTGTACGTTCAACACATACCATAAAAACACATGTTCTAAAGAGCTCTCCTAATTCATAATATTTATTAACTTTGCATTCAGCTTGATGGCGTTTACATGTAGAGTCTCATGCCACGTGAAACAGTATGTAACATCATCTACCAGAAGTCCACTAGTTTGCTCTATAGTATCTTGTGGATACGCACTCCCATCTGAGTAGACGGCTCCTTCAATAGACATTGCATTAAGCTGAAGGCTGAAGTCTCCTCGGTAAAGACAGCTCAGAAAACACTACCTACTGCACAAAGGAAGTAAAAGCTAGTCGTTCTCAATTCCTGTGGTTCTCAAACAAACAGCAATAGTATCTTGCTGCCAAATCTAGTTGTAGTTTGAATTTCGAATGAGTTGTACGACAGCCATGTAACTATGTTGCTGCTATGCCAGACGATACTGTCGCTACAGAGATTTCTTTCTGCTTGTGAATATTGGACAATAATAAAATGGTGGCAAATGCGTTCCCAGTTCCGCCAGATGAGTCCAAAAAGCAACTACCTCCAGCGTGATTAGAAATACTGTCTATTGTTGCCAATTTATCAATGTTTTGTTCTTGCGATATTTCAATTTTTTCGGTTAATTCTCTTGCACATATTTAACTAAGGGGTTGTCATATGACGTGTCTGGCTCATAATATGCTATATCTTAACAGTTCAGTTGAAAAATTGGCAGTCTGTGTCCAATGTATCTGGGGAAGACCGTAAGATGGCAAGAGTGGACCATGGCAGCAGTAGACCTTTCATTGAAAGTATGTTATCTTCTGTGGAAATTAAAGTCATGTTATATATTTCATATGTGAACAAAGTTTCAAAAACTGGAATTGCAATTTGAATTTAGTGTTTGAAATCTTCGGACACATCATTTCTATATTTGTCCCATAAACCTTTCTCGTTGCCAGCATCACACAGTTTTAGCAAAATGCAAAATAAATCCCTTAGTTGAATCGGAGACCTACATAATGTAGCTTCCTTTAAGTTGGCAGACCATTGATTGTCGTGTTCAATCATTCCACGTTGCTAACACGTCTTTTCTGAATGTATCATAAGCAAAACAATAGAACGTTCTCAGGTCAATAAAATATATATATCCTTTAGCCTGTAGAACAACATTCTAGTTGTACCATTGTCCTGCTAAAAGAGAGATCCAGTGAAAGTTTGAGTATGAACGCTGAAGAAGAAGAACGAGATACATGACGTACGCACTGATATAATTAAGCAACTATGAACGAGATACATGACTTAACGCACTGATATAATTAAGCAACTATGAACGAGATACATGACTTAATGCACTGATATAATTAAGCAACTATGAACGAGATACATGACTTAATGCACTGATATAATTAAGCAACTATGAACGAGATACATGACTTAATGCACTGATATAATTAAGCAACTATGAACGAGATACATGACTTACGCACTGATATAATTAAGTAACTATGAACGAGATACATGACTTGCGCACTGATATAATTAAGCAACTTTGAACGAGATACATGACTTGCGCACTGATATAATTAAGTAACTATGAACGAGATACATGACTTAATGCACTGATATAATTAAGCAACTATGAACGAGTCGCATGACTAAACGCACTGATATAATTAAGCAACTATGAACGAGATACATGACTTGCGCACTGATATAATTAAGCAACTATGAACGAGATACATGACTTGCGCACTGATATAATTAAGCAACTTTGAACGAGATACATGACTTGCGCACTGATATAATTAAGCAACTATGAACGAGATACATGACTTAATGCACTGATATAATTAAGCAACTATGAACGAGATACATGACTTAACGCACTGATATAATTAAGCAACTATGAACGAGATACATGACTTAACGCACTGATATAATTAAGTAACTATGAACGAGATACATGACTTGCGCACTGATATAATTAAGCAACTATGAACGAGATACATGACTTAACGCACTGATATAATTAAGCAACTATGAACGAGATACATGACTTTAACGCACTGATGTAGTTAAACAAATATGAAGGAGAAAAAGAAGAAACAAAGATAGCAAGAGATGTATTATTTATATTAGTGTAAAGACATCGTACTATTTATAACTTTTTATGGAACACATGATTACAGGTTGCTGTTCAGCCAGCTCCTAAGCTTAAGCCCAGTGACCTCCCATCACACAGAAATAGTAATATTATTACTAATTTGACCGCGGTAGTTTCTTAGTTTATTTCGGCATTTGCATAATTTTTTTGGCGAAAAGACAAAGTAGGCGAAGAGGAATTGCATCCTTAAACTCGGATCTGTCATTGATATTCTGCTCTCGTCATGCAAATCGACAATTTGCAGACTCAGCCACGAGAGAAGATCCAGTTTGTTGATTTCATAGGCCATATGCAATGTTACACTTTCCTGCATCTTGACCGTGTGTAAAGGTGCGAAAGCTTATCCATTTATGAAACAAAACATGACCGATTATTTAAGTATGTTCTCTAGGTTCATTTAATAATCTTAGCGTATGTTCTCTTTGTTTTAAATAATAAATATTAACGTATGTTTAAGCCCATACTGTTATATGGAAGTGAAGCATGGACAATTGGCACTATTGTAAGAAAACATCTGGAGGCTAATGAGATGTGGTTTTATAGAAGAATGTTGAAAATATCATGGACAGTTAAAAAGAGTAATGTTATAATTCTACAACCTGTCAACTTAGAAAACTTATTAACTGTGTTAGAAGACGACATACACAGTTTCTGTGTCATGTCATGGAAGAGGTGGGCTGGAGAACATAGTAACAACTGGAAAGATCGAGGGTAGGAGAGACAAAGGAAGACAACGTGAGAAAATGTTGGATGGCTTGAAAGCCTGGCATTATGCGAAATCATCAGAAACTATAATTTAAATGTCTGTATAACAAACATAGGACTGTGGAGAGACATGATCGCCTACGGCAGAAAGCATGGTAGCAATGAAGGAACGTATGTTTTCTATAATCTTTTGATAATGTAACCCCGTGTTCTCTAGATTCTAGAAGTGTTTTTATATGTGTATCTTTATGAGCATTGTTTCAATCTAAGCTCCAGATAGTGCCAGTAACACTGGAAACGGTAAGGAAACAAGAACAGACGGAAACAACCAGCTAGAAGTCATCCTGCCTATAGTCATGGCAACAGTTGCAGTAGTGTTAGCAATATGCTGTATCGTTTGCGTTCTGTGTGCGGTTATCTTGTATAGAAAAAGAGGTGAGTTGTCAGTCATCATCGTCGCCATCAGCATCAGTAACATCATCTATATTATCTTCATATCGGCATCATCGTCACTAGTAACATTTCGAACGCCATCATTATCATAATGATTATTATCGTTATCATCACCAACTTCATGTCATTAATAATATTCATGAATGATATCCACACCCATAACATGATGAGTATCCACGCCCAGAACATGAGTATCCACGCCCATAACATGATGAGTATCCACGCCCATAACCTGATGAGTATCCACGCCCAGAACATGAGTATCCACGCCCATAACATGATGAGTATCCACGCCCATAACCTAATGAGTATCCACGCCCATAACATGATGAGTATCCACGCCCATAACATGATGAGTATCCACGCCCATAACATGATGAGTATCCACGCCCAGAACATGAGTATCCACGCCCATAACATGATGAGTATCCACGCCCAGAACATGAGTATCCACGCCCATAACATGATGAGTATCCACGCCCCCAACATGATGAGTATCCACACCCATAACATGAGTATCCACGCCCCCAACATGATGAGTGATGTGACTTTCAATGTCATCACTATAACCTTGATCATTATCATGATAATTATAACTACTACTACTATTACTACTACTACTACTACTACTACTACTACTACTACTATTACTACTACTACTACTATTACTACTACTACTACTACCACTACTACTACTACTACTATTACTACTACTACTACTACTACTATTACTACTACTACTACTACTACTACTACTACTACTACTACTACTATCAGTATCATCAACATGATCATCAATATCATCGCACATATTAACATGTGTATCTACTTTACGCGATGTACTTATTCACGTTCTTGTCTAATATATAGTAACAATAATTTATGATACATTTCGTTATATATGGAAATATGGTAAGAATATATTGTCTTAGGAGTTATGGACAAAAAAGACACACTGAAATCACGGATCAAACAACACGATGTAATATGAATACAAGAGCACTTCCACGTTTCGGGGACATAAGTCTTTTCAAGTGCACACAATGAAAATGTTGACCAACTAATTCATATATGACAATATACTACATTTCTTAATGTCTTTGACACTCACATCGAATATGTTTTTATATTATGTTTTTATGTTCCCACTACTTTTTATTACATACATGGGCCATATAAACAAAACAGTAAATTCTAATGAAACAAATGAACTGATTTGTGCAGATGACCAGGTTTTATTTCATAACAAACCTGCAAGACCACCTAAGCATAACAGACACAACAGGCAAGCAATTTGGAATGAAAATCAACATAGACAAAACAGAGGTAATGAATATTGCAAGAGAAAAGGAAAACATCAACATGCGGATAAACATTAAAAAATTAAAACAAGTAGATGAAATCAAATATCTGAGCAGCACATTGAGGTATGACAACAAACAAGAAACAGAAATAAACGCAAGATGTAATAAGGTCTCTCAGATCATTGGTCAATTAACACATTTACTAAGAAAAAAATATATTACACTAGAAATAAAGAAAGCGCTATTCAATACCATGTTTTATTTTACAGACATTGTTATTAGTGTCAAACTTGGACAATAGATTCTAGAACAAGTCATAAGATTAACACCACTGAAATGAAATGTGTGAGACGTATGATTGGAGTTAGCTTGAGAGACAAAATCAGGAATGAAGGAGGAAACAATTAAGGATCAAGCCAACAATAGAATAAATCCATAAACAACAAGTTAAATGGTACGGCCACATAACCAGACAGAAAGAGCAAAGTATTATCCAAAAAACCCTTAACAAACGATACGAAAACAGTCGACATATTCGACGTTCTCGTAAAAGGAGAATAGATAGTGTATTAGACACTCGAAAATATAACAACATAAGAGGCAAATAGAAGGGCAAAAGACCGTACACTAACTTTCGCCTCAACACCGAAAGGTACATGAGGACAGAACTAAGAAAAAGAAAATCGAATATGTTTGTCCCTTAAGCTAAAAAATGTAGTATTGTCGAATTTCGAATGTGTGAATCCATTGGTGGAAATAAAGTTGCCATCCAAAGCAAGTCGTTTTTCTGGACTAAATTTTTCTGAAAATATAGTAGCACCGTTGTTTTATTACAAGAGATATCTAGCGGAAGATTTAGAGCGACATTATGAGATAAACCTACACAAGAACGCTAGTGATATTGAATGACTGGGTATCATTTATTGCACAGATTGAAAGATACCAGCACGACATTTGCAATAAAGTTTCTAGAATATTATATTGAATCTACGAGACTACAATATAAATGTGTTTGTACAGTTGATGGGGTGTTAAGGGTACTTCATTGCTTTTGGCGGACGCAGGGTTGGCATATAACACACATACCAATGAAATAATGAAATCTGTTCAGAGTTCAATGAATCCTTCATGCAAGAAAAACTCTAAGAAATGTTAGTCTACTGTTACACGAATAGTAACCGCAATCATTAACTAGTTATTTAATGTGTAAAACAATTATGTAATATTATATTTGTAGTTTCTGAACATATGAAGATCTGATTGAATGAAGACTTAATTGATCAGACATGGGAGAAGATTTATTTTAAACGTCTTCGTAACAGAATGTACATCAGGTGATAGGGATACATCACAGACACAGAAGATTCTGCTAGGATCACAGTACCATCAATACTGGAAGCATTCAGCAGTATACAACTAAGACAACTGGATTCAGTGTGAAGATCATATTCCACAGTTAGTATTGATGTGTGAAACTTCAAAAAGGAAAAACACTTGGTAACATTCCACGGCTGAGAGATAAAAATTTATATAGGTCTGAAAAATGATAAATCTTTTCAATTACCCCCAACAAATAGTGCAATAATGCAGGAGGTCAAGTTACATAGAAATTGACACATAGAAATTGACTTTGTCGAAAAGTGCAATCTTATTGAATCATGAAGGACAATCTAGAGCAGAGGTTCCTAGGGGGCCACGGACTATTGAAAAGGGAGGGGTGGGAGTTTATGGAAGTAAAATTATTATTATTATTATTAAACTGAATATCCATAAGAGTACCTTTCAGCAACACATAAATAGGATACATGTCCTATTCTGGATATAGCCATCAACACACATTTTTTGGCTATAATGATTTTCTAAACAATATAATTACGTTCAGTAGTTTGTAATTGCTTTCTGAAAGGTCCGAATGCGCATTTGCCTGTAGCGGACATCGATCCAGGTATCTCGGCCGTCACCGAAACGCCCTGTCCCACGCCGCCACAGAGCTGGACGTTTCTATCTACAAGAATAAAATGTCATTTAATTTCCAAATATTTGTTCTGCTGTTCAATTTAGAATAAACTACTAGTCTTGATTAGAAACTAGCTTCACAGCACACGGGGTACTCCCATAAGTGATCCGCTCTCCATTTTTTCAGCAGCCATCCCAGTATATGTACTCAGTCATCCCGGTAAGTTGTTGATTACGCGATCTTCGGGTCTTTCCCAAAAACAAAAACACACGCACGCACACACACACACACACACACACAAACAAACTCATCTTTCCTTCACTTCTAGACATTCTTTTTATGTGTACGTTCCCAGCCTCATTGATATCATCTTCACCTTGCAATGAATTTATGACTATCTTAATCAAGTCTGCTGTATCTCTTCTCAGCAATGTGCCGTCTATCGCCGCATTGCCTGCCATTAAGTCGGCTCTCTCGTTTTCTCTTACCCTGGCATGACCAGGACAGTAAACAATTAGTCAAGAATCTGCTATGTTATGTTTGTAATTTCTCGTAAATTAATCTTAGATTATATTTTATATCTCAATAACAATTAATCACAAATTCTGTTTTACATGATGACTAACATCCATTTGATTTCAGAAAACATTATCAGGAGTATTAGGTAAGTAACTTATATTTGTGATGATTTTTTTAGCTTCAATCAGGATTACGACCTACAGTAAGAATAGACAATTATGTTTGATCTCATACCGAATGAGATTATGTGATATATGCATGTTTTTGTGAACTGTTGCTTTGTTATATATATGGTTTTCAGTTTATCTGACTCTGTAATGTGATTTTAAGAAATGTTACACACACACGTTTCGAACTTTCCTTGTTGCATAATTTATCAGTGAATATTTACATTTCTTGTAGCGTAGTTTATCAGTGAATATTTACATTTCTTGTAGCGTAGTTTATCAGTGAATATTTACATTTCTTGTAGCGTAGTTTATCAGTGAATATTTACATGTTAACAAATCATCACGGTTGAAATGAAGAGCTGCAAGATCACATAACCCTACTCAACGAAATCTGCCTCAATCACAACAAGAAGATTATCAAAGAAAAATGTAATGTCTATAGGCAGAAAACCAAATACAATCAACATAAATATACATGATAACTACTGGAATTTAAATAACCAGGGATAATTTTTACAGACGATAGAAGAATGGATAGAGAGCTCAAGACAAGAATTCAAAAAGCCAACTACATAAATTATAAACTTAACCAATTTTGAAACAATCTATACCGAGGGAAACCTAAACGCAAATCATAAATTCAATATTTATCCCAATATTATGTTTCCAATGTCAGACATGCACACTAATTAACAAGAGAGAAATCTTACTACGTATGAAATGAGATGTCTAAGGAAAGCAGGAAACAGAACAAGAAGAGCTCAAGTGATAAGTGAGATAACAAGAACTGTTGGAACTTATTTGTGGTCAAATATATTGAAGAGCAGAGACTTAAATGGTTCGGCCACTTAATAAGGATGAACCCTTATTGGCCAGCGGCAAGAGCATACAACATGAAAATGAAAAAAGCAAGATACAGAGGAAGACGAAGAAGGTGGATTGAAGGAGTTACCAACATTATGACACGGCACAGTATTACTGCATATCAAGCGATAAAACGTGCAGTAACCCGAATACGGTTCGTCGCTCAATACTGCGACGTGTCACAGCAAATGCAGAGAAAAGACAACATAATAGATAGATAGATAGAAAAAACATCTCATCAATGTCGTGTGAATTATCTTTTGTTTCACCAGTCACCAAGACCGTCTGTAGAAATTTATGTTAACGTGTCATCAATGATATTGTGTAGTAACTTCTCTAAACGTGTCATAAATATATTGTGTAGTAATATTTAGTAATGTAACATCAATATATTTTGTAGTAATAACCGGCAATGTCAGGACCATAAATATTCTCTTCTCAAGGGGGGAAGGGGTAGGGATGTACCGGGGGGGGGGAGGAGATTCGTGCGTAAGATCTACATGTTGATGCACACTTTGATGACCTGTTGTGAATAATATCTAATGGTTCTGTTGTGGCTGTTGGCCAAGTTTCTAGTTCAAAACGTCATGTTTCGATTTGCTAAGGCGGGGGTGGGAAATTAAACACCCCACCCCCTCTTATCTACGGGCCTGGGTAACGTGTCATCAATATGTTGTGTAGTGGTATTTCTTAACGTATTATTAATATTGGTGAACGTATTATTTTCAGACTGTAACCATCAACCCAGCAATTATTTACTATAGTGACGTTCTAGAGAATATAAATACGTTCTGTAGTTTACCATTGCTTTTTGAAGGATCCTGATGCACAATTTCCTGTGACGAGATCAAATACGGTACCTTGGCCATCACAGACGCACTGTTTACCCGTCCGCCAGAAAGCAGGAACATTAATATAGTGTGTAGTAATGTATTATATTATATCAAGACCAGCAAACAGCTGTGAGAGTAAATAGCGAAAAATCTGATTGTGTCGGCGTAGAAAAATAGTCAGAAAAGGATATGTCAAAAACCATATCTCTTCAACATTAATGCAGAGAACATAATGAGAAATGTAAGAAATGACCAACAGAGAAATAACTTTGACCCACTCAACATCAGAGGTCACGAGATACCAGAACTAAGATACGCTGATGATACAACATTATTGGCACACAGTCAAGCAGGTCTCGAAATCTCATAAACTCTATTGACGAACATAGTAAAAAAAACAATTTCTGAGTGGAAAAAAGACCAAGATTACGACAAGCGTATAAACCACTAGCAAGTTCCAACAGGAATCAACAACAACGAACTAGAAAGCCACTAGTCTTGAATACATTGGTTCCCTTATCAACATTAACGGTGATTGCTACGAAGACGTCATAAAGAAGTTGACTATCGCGTCAAAGAAGCAGATACAAATGAAAAACATATTGCTGAGCTGTTGCAAAACAACGTTAACGTTTCTAAGAGCTTGCATATTCCCAGTGACAATATATGGATGTGAATTCTGGACAATCACCGCACAGGGAAAAATAAAATTGCAGCATTTTAAACAATATGCACGTCGACAAATTCCACAATATACTCAGCACACATGACGGCCACCTTCAGAAAACTCTTCTACTCCAGACTGAAAGACAACAAAGAGTTTAGCGAATAGATAGATAAATAGAAGCAACATGTTACAGAAAAATCCAGAGAATACCATGAAACAAAAATATCACAAATGTAGTCATCCTTAGAGAAATGAATGTAAAGGAAAACTTGGTAAACCTGGCCATATCAAACGACATGACAGCCTAGAGAAGATCATAACGGAGGGAATTATGCCAGGTAGACGAGCAACAGGTAGACCAAGAAGATCGACGCAAGGCATCAAAGAGCTACTACTGTATCAGTGAATCAGTTGTTTAGTATCTGTAAAGCTACTACTGTTATTGAATCATTTGTTTAGTATCTGTAAAGCTACTGATGATATATGATGTTCGTCCGTCGTGATCGACGATGACCAAAAACTCAACCATAATAATAATAACAATAAATAATAAAATAATAGAGTTAATAGTGCGTTTTTAAATGACTAGCAAGTCCAATGCGCGCACAAAATGTTCTTTTACAGAATTGACAACAATAGAAGGTATCTGTGTGACGTTGAGATGTTTTTTCTTTTCTACGTGTCCGCTTCTGTCTTGCAGTTTCTTGTCTGAATTCCTCTGCCGCTAGTGCTCCCGTTCTAATGCTGTAACGCCATGCTGTTCTATCCTGAGCTAGGCTCTCCCAAGCGCCTACGTCAATGTTAAGATGTTTCAAGGATGACTTGAGCGTGTCTTTGAAACGCTTTTTCTGTCCACCAGCTTTTCGAAATCCTGCCTTGAGTTCTCCATAATATATTTGTTTTGGCAAACGCGAGTTCTCCATACGCACAAGATGGCCTGTCCAGCGTGCCTGCGCCTTCATAAGTATTGTGTGGATGCTTATTGAGGTTGATTTTTCCAAGACCTCGTAGTCTGGTACTTTGTCCCACCAATGGATGTTTAGTAATTTACGTAGGCAGGTAAGATGGAAATGATTTAACTTTCTTGCATGTCTAGCATACACTGTCCACGTTTCGCAGGCGTATAGTAAGGTTGGTATAACAGCAGCATGATATACTTGTAGTTTGGTGGTTGTTCTTATACCTCTTCTGTCCCATACATTGTTGCGTAATCTGCCAAATACAGCACTAGCTTTTGCCAGTCTATTGTTAATTTCCACATCAATGTTGACATCGCGAGAGAGAGTGCTTCCAAGGTAAGTAAAATTGTCGACTACCTGCTAAAGCTACTACTGTGTTATTGAATCATTTGTTTAGTATCTGTAAAGCTACTCCTGTGTTATTGAATCATTTGTTTAGTATCTGAAACTACTTCTGTGTTAGTGAATCATTTGTTTAGTATCTGTAAAGCTACTACTGTGTTAGTGAATCATGAAAATTTCAAACTTCTTTGTTCACTGCTTGAAGCATAAAAACGTCTACCTATTACGTTAAGTCAAATTTCTTTTCTTAACAGGAACGCGGACACAACGAGCAGGTCAAGAATTGCCGATTCAGGTAAGCAAGAGAGGCGTGTTACAGTGCACAGTTTATACAAGAGAGAATAAATAATGATGTTAGGATTGTAAGAATCTCTCCAGAACAAGGGTTCTCAAACAGGGAAATAGCATCATCTGATAGATAAAAGGTGATATATTTCAAGTGGATGAAATCAATTGCACAAAAATGTAAAATAACACAAGATGTACAATTTTTGATAATATTAATTGAACTCTAGATAAAACATAGTCCTAACAAGGATTATTCAAATCATGACAAGCATCTGTTGGAAACGGGAAACTTTCTCTAATTATTTTAAAGTGAAAATAATCTAGAAGATTTCAACACCAACAAACTCTGGCTTACATTTTAAATTAAACTAAAACTTCGCTTTGTAAACTCAATGTGGCGCACAACATAATCAACTTTTCTAGCCGTCGACGTGTATTTGTTACTGTTTTTCTTAGAAAAATGTATATTATTGGAGTACTGTTCTTTAATAGTCATTCGATTCTGAAGGGGAGTTTTCTAACATCATACTGCTGTGTGCATAAAATGTATTATTTTTCATGACAGACTTCCTAAAAGAAGTGACGTTAAAACAGTGTTGAGTATCTGAAATACTGATTCAGTGGTTGTCTTCATAACAAATACTTGCCATCTTGCTTGATATTAAAAAGCAAATTATACTGAGACCATCAAGATTAAACGATACATTTAACATAGTAAGTAAAGTAAAGTAACCCATAGCATTTATTAATGCCGTAGGGGTGTGAGATGTTAGCGCTCTCACATTTCACAGGCTCTGCAAATGAGGGCGGTAGCCATCTCCTCTCCCTCGCAGTCTTTACTTCCCGGATTAATCCGGTACCCATTTAAGGCTGGGTCGACCTGGGAGCCGTTGCGATCTGAAAACTTTTCCGCCTCAACTGGGGAATGAACCCAGGACCACTCATATGCGAAGCCAGTGCGCTAACCACTGCACTAACGCGGCTCCCACATTTAACATGGTTTACTCTGAAAAATATAGCAACAATATAATATTGAAAAATATAGCAAAAATATAATATAATTTCAGGCATTAAGTGAAATACGTAAAAAATAACTAAAACTAATACTCCTGCCTCTACTTCAAGGTTTGACGTCTTGCTTAATCCACCATAGATGTGGTTATAGAAAAGTTATGAAAACCAAATACTTGTGCTGAACAATTAATCATACCAGCTATTTACGAAGTTGTAAGGACAATATTGCACTAATTCTATGGTATGTTCTTGAAACTTGCTTCCCTCATCAACATCATAGTTCATCAATGTCAAGTACTGATGAGATGATGTTTCTCAACACAATTCATCAATGTAAAGTACTGATGAGATGATGTTTCTCAACACAATTCATCAATGTCTAGTACTGATGAGATGATGTTTCTCAACACAAATCATCAATGTCAAGTACTGATGAGATGATGTTTCTCAACACAATTCATCAATGTCAAGTACTGATGAGATGATGTTTCTCAACACAATTCATCAATGTCAAGTACTGATGAAATGTTTCTCAACACAATTCATCAATGTCAAGTACTGATGAAATGTTTCTCAATACAATTCATCAATGTCAAGTACTGATGAGATAATGTTTCTCAACACAATTCATCAATGTCAAGTACTGATATGATGTTTCTCAACACAATTCATCAATGTCAAGTACTGATGAGATGATGTTTCTCAACACAATTCATCAATGTCAAGTACTGATGAAATGTTTCTCAACACAATTCATCAATGTCAAGTACTTATGAATTGATGTACGGTGTGGAAAATACACATTTTCTATCAACTGAATAACATATAATCACGCTTGAAATTGAATGAGTATTTTATGAAACTGAATATTTTAACTTTCCTAGCACGTGACAGTTTTTCCTAGCACATGACAGTTGTGCTATCATGTACACTCATTTTAGAACCAGGTAGCTCACCAATCGTGAAATGATAATATTGTTGAAGAAGTAGGATCGTTTCTCCTTTAATCAATCACGTACCATGCTGGCGTAGGCGATCATGTTTTTTCTCAACTATCTTATGTTGTTATTAAGTTTTGTTGAATGACATTCTCCCATGACACGATGACATCCCATTCATCAATTTTCTCTCTCTCTGTCTTCCTCTGTCTCTTGTCGCCTTCATATTTCCGGTGGGTACTTAATGTTCAGGTTTTGCTGTTCTCATCACACGGCCTTAAAATCTTGACTCTCTGCATCTAACGTTTGCTATAATCTGCATCCAACGTTTGCTATAATCTGCATATAACGTTTGCTATTATCTGCATCTAACATTTGCTATAATCTGCATCTAACGTTTGCTATAATCTGCATATAACGTTTGATATAATCTGCATCTAACGTTTGCTATAATCTGCATCTAACGTTTGCTATAATCTGCATCTAATGTTTGCTATAATCTGCATCTAATGTTTGCTATAATCTGCATCTAACGTTTGCTATAATGTGTCTTTTTACTCCATCATCTCAGAGGATCCATTGTGTCTACCTTGCTAAGAAAAACAATTTATTAGTTGTGTTATATATTGCTATTGTATTGACATGATTGGCTCTGCTATTTTGTTTAGTTTTCTTAGAACAATCTCTAACAAGCAATGTTGTTTTTATTCTTCAAGTTGAACTACGATCCACTGTGAATGTCTGCGCTAACATAAATCACAAGAGATCCAGTACTTTGGGTAAGTCATTATATTTCGTAAGTAATGTTGATCCGTCGGCATATGTGATCCGGTGGATAGTGATAAAATGAGTATCAATAAGATCATAAGTATCCTAGTCCATTGCTAGCAATCAGATTGGTGAAGAGGGCCTGCGTGCAGTGATAAAATGCTGTTAAATATATTGAAAATCGATAATGTGTAATAATTGCAGCTAAATAGTAATAATAATAGGTAATACTTGAAACAAAATAATGACGGTTTGATAATCACTGGCAATATAAATGCCATAATAACACACGACAATCCATGTTTCAACCTAACATCGTTATGAAAACACAACATAGCTCTTGACGAGTAAGAACAGGTACTATCCAAGTTTACATAAGAGACTAACGGGAATTTAACCAAGTCCGTTCTAACGTCACCGAATCGACTTGCAACTTGAGTAAGCGGGTTTTTCCGTACTTGACTAACCGCATCTCCAAAATAAGATGCGATTTTTTGCCAAGACATTCAAACTGTGTACTCAAGTCACTGAGAGCGGATAAGACGAGACAAAGATTATTACAACAACAACGAACATCCCGTACAAGTATTAAAGTATCCTAGGTAACACAAACATATAACATCCCTATTCGTACTATAAGGGTCAATAGGTCTTCTTGTAAACATAAATACCATAGAGACAGTACAATGTTGCTTCAAATAATTCCTTAATAAAACTTCAAATGTCTTGACAAAAAAATCGCATCTTTTTGGAGATGCAGTTAGTCAAGTACGGAAAAAAACCCTTATACTCCAGTTTCAAGGCGATTCGGTGACGTTAGAACGGACCTGGTTCATTTCATGTTAGTCTCTTGAATTTTATTTATCCTTTTGCATCCTACTTGAATTTACGTATATAAGTCCATATAATGGTTGAAGAAAAAACCACTGCCGTTTCAGACAATCAGTAGGACATAAGCAAATAGAAATTATAAACTGCACATCTAAATGAGATAAGAAAACTCATGTATAAATATCCATCATCAATGTAATTTTTATAAATATCGTCTAAACTAGACAGGGGAGATCGAGATACTCCTCTTTCCTCCCTATCAACCACGTTTGTCTCCATGTAAGATTCGTTGTACTGTTGTCTTTCGTTTGTCCTGATTAAGGTTTTTTAGTCGAAACGTCGTCTGTCCCTGTATCTCGTTATGTTGATTTATGTTTTTTTTGGTAACAAATCTATCCATTTTTGTTTATCTTGACAGGGGCGATTGAGATAGTCGTTACACTTGGTAGCCATAAATCAATCATTAAAAAATAAATTTACTATCTTTAAAAGGTGGGGACATTGAGTAAAAATTTTCCGTAGGAGTAAAAATTACGGGCGTCGACGCTACATGGAGAATTTAATAGCAGATATCTATGTTTATAGGCTGTTACATTTGTTAACTCTTGGAATATCTTCAATTAAGATCAGGAATAGATTTCTAGATGTTGCATTGCATCTTATTCTACAGTGTTAATTCTTAAACCTCTGTAGATTAGCAGGGTGTAGTGCAGGGAACAAGCAGGGTGTAGTGCATGGAACAAACAGGGTGTAATGCAGGGAACAAGTAGAGTGTAGTGTAGGGAACTAGCAGGGTGTGGTCCAGGAAACAAGCAGGGTGTGGTCCAGGAAATAAGCAGGGTGTAGTGCATGGAACAAACAGGGTGTAATGCAGGGAACAAGTAGAGTGTAGTGTAGGGAACAAGCAGGGTGTGGTCCAGGAAACAAGCAGGGTGTAGTCCATCCAGGAAATAATCATGTAGTCCAGGAAACATGAGTGTGTAATGTTATAGTTAACAACCAATCTGCAATACGCACGAATTGCATCCCAGACCATCCGACTTAAGCATGACTGTGGGCTCACTTTGTCCCTCTTTAAGATGGGGAATTATATCCCAAACACAAAACAACCTTCCTACTGCGTGCAATGACCTGTCACACAACCGTTATTTATTGCTTCCGTTTCGTGTCAGGGAAACATAACAGTGGTTATAATCAATCAATCCTATAGTATGGAAGAGAATGGTGGGATTTTATTGGAATCATCCGAAATGTTATGGAACCAGCAAGTGTTGGGTTGTTACAGAGATAAACATGGGAGAGAAAGAAGCAAACACAATTTGAAAGATATAAACACAAAAAGACAATCACTCATACATACCCTCGTTCCTGCAATAGGGTGGGTCATAGAAAACATAAAATCTTAAAAACCAGATGATTGGGAAAGACAAAGAGATATGCTATATTGCAAGGTGGACAGAGAAAGACCAAGTGAGATGTTAGATAGTTAGATTGTCAGGGAAAGAACAAGTGAGATGTTAGACAGTTAGATTGTCAGGGAAAGAACAAGTGAGATGTTAGACAGATGGTCAGGAAAGACCAGGAGAGGTGTTAGAAGGTTAGATGATCAGGGAAAGACAGATGTACAGCTACATGGTTAGAGAAAGAGAAAAAGATACGTTAGACAGTTTGGTGGTTATGGAAAGACCAAGAGACATGTTAAACAGCTAGATGGTCAGGGGAAAACCAAGATAGATGTTACATAGCTTTATATTGTGCCGTAGGGAAACATTTGCATTGAAAATGATTACCAGTAAATGATATAGAAGTGTATATACAAACGTGAGTACCACTGTCACACATTGTATGTCTGACTAGTAGTAAATGAGACAGATGTTTTTGTAAAGACATGTTAACCAACGTCACACTGTCTACACTAGAAGACACATAATGTGATATGTTATATTTTATTGTATGTTTGGTATTTATCGTATATGTCTTTAATGATACGTGATTTTTAATAACGTTTTGTTTATTTCAGAGAGAAATCAGTTGGAGTCCAGGTATATAATTGTGTATGTTACTGTGACAGTACCGCAATACTTTATTTGGTTTTGAAATTATGTAGAGCTTCAGAAGGATGGAAGATATATAATGATGTCTATAAAGTCGATGTGCACTGATTTTGAAATGAAATATGTGTGCTCATTATATCGTCATTGAAAGTTGCCATGGTCTAGTGTGCAGCGTGACTCAGCAGATTACTGTTAGCTGCAGAGTTAACGTGTATTCGCTGACTTAGAAATAACTTTGTTGTGCTACCAGCCACATACCCAATACAAAATTGACATGAGCAGTAGAGAATATCGTCAAGAATGTAACACAAATTTGCACTAAATACTCACAATTCATGATGTTTAGTATTGCCGGTAATGTAGATAAGTGTATACCGACTTTATAGACACCGTGTATAATTTCAGCCAATTAGTCTCAAGAATACGTGCATGTGAATCAGTTAGCAAAAGTTTATTTGTTATTTCTTTGTTGCTTGTGTAATTGTGTATTGTAACTCAATTCTGTCGATGATGCAAGAGTGAGAAACAAAGGATCATATTGGTGTAGTGCCAGGTCATGCAGGAGTGAGGAACAGTGTCCATTTGGTGTAGTGCCAGGTCATGCAGGAGTGAGGAACAGTGTCCATTTGGTGTAGTGCCAGGTCATGCAGGAGTGAGGAACAGTGTCCATTTGGTGTAGTGCCAGGTCATGCAGGAGTGAGGAACAGTGTCCATTTGGTGTAGTGCCAGGTCATGCAGGAGTGAGGAACAGTGTCGATTTGGTGTAGTGCCAGGTCATGCAGGAGTGAGGAACAGTGTCCATTTGGTGTAGTGCCAGGTCATGCAGGAGTGAGGAACAGTGTCCATTTGGTGTAGTGCCAGGTCATGCAGGAGTGAGGAACAGTGTCCATTTGGTGTAGTGCCAGGTCATGCAGGAGTGAGGAACAGTGTCCATTTGGTGTAGTGCCAGGTCATGCAGGAGTGAGAAACAGTGTCCATTTGGTGTAGTGCCAGGTCATGCAGGAGTGAGAAACAAAGTATCACATTGGTGTAGTGCCAGGTCATGCAGGAGTGAGAAACAAAGTATCACATTGGTTAATTGTCAATTGATCTTCGGATCTAATTCGGCTCGTAACTTCTTATTTACAAAGTACATTCTTGCGAAGGTCCCTGACGATCACTTGAAGCAATTGAGTTACGTGCTGTGAGTGGTACTAACGGGATGTCAGTGGTACTCGGCAGGCGGCGAGGCGCTTCGTTGAGAGGGACTAGTACATATGGGGAAACTAGAGTGCAGTGACTAGAGTCAGTCCTCCGTACCTTTTCAGTTATCATCCGTAACCATTACCATAATTCATGTTATAAACACTTCATATTTGCAACGAAATCACTCAACCATTTACAATGCAATTTACACAGTCAGCGGTTTTCACCTAATTACAATTCAATTCATACGTTTGCTCTCGAATTGAACGTACTAATCGATAAAAGTTCATTTATTCATATTCATTCTGTCACTGACTCCATACTCTTTAACAACTGCTTTTTCCTCACATTCACGTTGCTCTCATTATAAAATGATTTTGTGTGTCTCTGGCAGAACCTGCAGCAGCAGTGTAAGAACTCGTCCGGAGAACGAACGTGGTAAGCTTGTTATGTGATAGAAAGACAATCAATACAAGGTAACTGCGTGAAACGTAACAACAATTGTACTTACGTAAAACACAGGTTTATATATCGCTTCAATGAGACACGACAGACTATACCTAAACTACTAGGTAATGATGCGCACACAAGAAATCATACAAATTACAATACAGAAATCATATTCAACGTTTCAACCAAAAGGTCTTTATCGAGACACAAGACGTATTTTGATGTTTTGTTTGTGTCTTGATAAAGACCTTTTGGTTGAAACATTGAATATGATTTCTGTATTGTTTCTTGTGTGCGCATCATTACCTACTAGTTTTAGGTATAGTCTGTCGTGTCTCATTGAAGCGATATATAAACCTGTGTTTTACGTAAGTCTTATGTGATAGAAAGATCAATTGTATTAATCTTTCATTAGATTTTAAGCAGTGAACCAACATAGAACCGGAACCATCAGCCGTTATACCCTGAGAGATTTACTGAAGCAGAGATCGGAGCATCAATAGACGTTTCCGGTGTGCGAAGAGGATAACCAATAGATCTAATACCTACTTCCTAATATATTTTAAGCTATCTATCTCTCTACCTATACGCTGTGTCTCTTGTTTGCCGTGCGGCGTCAGGGGTGGAAGAGTTCTCTTGAGATGGCTTTCTTGTACGCTGTTTGTTTGTTTCTGTGGTTTCTTTGATTTCTGTGATCCATATTTTATATGGTCTGCCTCTGGCTTATATTTTAAGCATACAAATGTAATTCCTCAGTTAACGACATTACGTCATTCTCAAATATAGCACAATAAGAAATATGAGTTTAATAATAGTTTTATGCAACGCTTTTTATTTTGGTCTAGAAAAAAACAAAACAATGGGGGTCCACACAAAAATGGATGGTCAATATTTTTTAAGAAAATGGTTGGGGTAGTAGTACATACAATAATCGACTTGTCAATAGTTTAAGAGAAAATGGTTGGAGTAGGTACACACATAAACGGATATTCAATATGTAAAGAAAAGGTCGGAGTACGTTATTCACAAACACTATTTGAGTGTAAGCTTCCCAATATTCCAAGACGCGAAACAAAATTATTGACGTGGGATTTCCATTTTAAAACACTTTTCTTTCTCAATGCTTTGGATTATTTTTACAATATAAAACTCAACTAAATAATATAACTTGTTTCCAAAAAAAAAAACTCAGAAGAAATTAATGGTGTGTCAGGAACTATGTACCAACAAATCGGGAGTGGGTAAAGTTATCTACCATTCCTCTGGGTTCATGAGTGGTTAAAGTTATCTACCATTCCTCTGTAATCAGGAGTGGGTAACGTTATCTAACATTCTACTGGGTTCAGGAGTGGGTAAAGTTATCTAACATTCTACTAGGTTTAGGAGTGGGTAAAGTTATCTAACATTCTACTGGTTTCAGGAGTGGGTAAAGTTATCTAACATTCTATTATTTTCAGGAGTGGGTAAAGTTATCTAACATTGTATTATTTTCAGGAGTGGGTAAAGTTATCTAACATTCTACTATGTTCAGGAGTGGGTAAAGTTATATAACATTCTACTAGATTCAGGAGTGGGTAAAGTTATCTAACATTCTACTAGATTCAGGAGTGGGTAAAGTTATCTAACATTCTACTAGATTCAGGAGTGGGTAAAGTTATATAACATTCTACTGAGTTCAAGAGTGGGTAAAGTTATCTAACATTCTACTGGGTTAAGAGTTAGAAATTACAGCCTGATGTGTGCAATCGTCCGGTTTTTGCCTAAGCAGTAATCGGATATTTCCAATCTTATTACCAGCTTTTTTTAAAAATACGTTTTATAATCAGGAAGAAAGTTCTGAGAAACGGCAATCAAATTCATCATCATCATCATCAAGTGCCGTCTCCGCAACGAAGGTTGGCTGCAGCGTATCTCCAACATCTCCTGTCTCTTGTCTTGGTGGTGCACTCTGCTAGAATGTAACCTGTCCATCGTGTAATGTTACTCTCCCACTTGTATCTCTGCCTACCTCTTGCTCGCTTCCCTTTGACTTTACCCTCAAGTAAGGTCTTCAATAGGGTGTCATGTCTTTTAATGTGTCCAAAGTATTTTATTTGCCTGATCTTTATTTCTCTTAGTAGTTCTTTCTTCATATTAAGTGTCTTAGCACCTCTTTATTTGTTTTCTTCTCTTTCCATGATGTTCTCCCTATTCTTCTATATACCCACATCTCAAAGGCATCAATTGTGTCTTCTAATTGTTTATTTAGTGTCCATGTTTCTGAGCCATACATTAATATGGAATAGATGTAGCATTTTATAATTTTCATTTTTAACTTGTTTGTAATTTGTTTAGATATTAATAATTTCCTCATGTCATTGAAGGTACTTTTAGCCATTCCTATTCTCCTTTTAACTTCTGTTTCACATCTGCCATCATTTGTGACTATGTGTCCAAGATATTGATACTGTTTTACTTGTTGTAGTTTCTCTTTCTGTATGTTTATGTTTACCTCCTGTTCTTCTGTGTCTTTGCTGATTATCATGGTTTTTGTTTTTTGAATGTTTATATCCAGTCCAAATTAGACACCTGATAAACGGTATCCCAGCTGTGGGGTCCTAGAAGTGCATTGTTCAAGAACCTTGATTTGAGCATTTGCAGTCAAGAAAGGCATGTTGTCTTGTGAAAAGAGGAGAAATGCACCTGCTCAACAACGGAGAGTAACTAGAAATCCACGGATAAATAAAGAACAGTTTACAGTAGCCATTCCATGCCTAAACTGTCTCAGGACATTTGCGAGTAAATTGTGGCTTATAAGCCATTTACAAACTCATAGTCAAGGATATAAGTTTACCCGAATTTCAAAAGTGGAAGTAACAAATGGTTTTCATCATCATCATGTGATAGACGAACGCAGAATCGAACACATGGACGTTGAATGAGTGTCACTGAAATGGTCGATTTTTATCAAAGATAGCCGGATTTTCCCTGATCAGTATACCATCACTAGGCTACCATTGTAAAACATGGACATTAATAACAGAAGTCAAAATAATGCATGTTACAACAGAAATGACTTGTCTACGTTGAATTCTCGAAGTAACATTAAGAGATACAATCAGAAACGAAAACATCAGCAGAAGACCAAAAAACATAATGCTAATCTAGATTACATCAGAAGAAAACAGATTAAGTGATTTTTACATGCTTCCAGACCATCATCAGATAGTGCAACTCAAAATACATTACTATACAAACACGACAGATACAAAGCCATGGGGAGACCATGCAATTTTGTTGATTTTGTAACTTTCCAGACAGGACAAGCCCTCTCTCTAACACTAGGCCATTCCAATTTCTTTCATTCTTTGCATATGCCCATCACCTTAGGATCGTCCATCCCATTCTGCAGTAAATCAATGACCACCTATCAGACCAACCTCACACCTTCAATAGATTAGCCAGTGCGTTTCCTGAATAATGTTTGTGAACATGGCGTCACAACCCGATTACAATATTCCTTCGAACATGTGCGGGTAAGCGGCCGCGCACGTTATTAGAATGTGCCGCTCACTAACTGTAACACTCAAACACATAAATAACAAGCTAATGACCTATTTTAGGATGTACAATCTGGCCCTTACTATGATATCACAAGGAATTGTTCCCAAATCAGACATCTTCAGATGTGCTTATGTGAGAAAACAATTTAGAAGAAATATTTACCAGTAACGAATCAGAGACCTCGTGGTAAAGAAGTTGATAGCTTAAACACTCTACCACATAGAGCCCTCAATATGATTGAAGGACCGCAACATCCGTTTCCGAGCTTACTATTCTGATAACATTTATATCTTACATATGGTTGCATTAGTATACATGAACGATTCTCAAAATATCAAGATATGTTTCATAATATTATCCTGCATGACTCCCTGCAGAGATTTACTCCACTGTGGATAAAGTCAATGTGTATACCAACATGAGATCTATTGTGCACGCTACATGTCCAGATGAGAAGACTGAGTTCTCACAAGATACTACATTACCTGAGAAAATACATTACAATGACGAAACATCATTATGTGCTTCACCTTCATATGATCCATTCAGTGACAGCAGTGAATGTTATAGTTCCAAGGTAAGATTAGTGAATGTTATAGTTCCAAGGTAAGATTAGTGAATGTTATAGTTCCAAGGTAAGATACAAGTTATTCATTGAGTGACCTTAGTGAATGTTATAGTTCCAAGGTAAGATTAGTGAATGTTATAGTTCCAAGGTAAGATTAGTGAATGTTATAGTTCCAAGGTAAGATTAGTGAATGTTATAGTTCCAAGGTAAGATTAGTGAATGTTATAGTTCCAAGGTAAGATTAGTGAATGTTATAGTTCCAAGGTAAGATTAGTGAATGTTATAGTTCCAAGGTAAGATTAGTGAATGTTATAGTTCCAAGGAAAGATAAGTTATTCATTGAGTGACCTTAGTGAATGTTATAGTTCCAAGGTAAAATACAAGTTATTCTTTGAGTGACCTTCGTGAATGTTATAGTTCCAAGGTAAGATATAAGTTATTCTTTGAGTGACCTTAGTGAATGTTATAGTTCCAAGGTAAGATACAAGTTATTCTTTGAGTGACCTTAGTGAATGTTATAGTTCCAAGGTAAGATATAGGTTATCCTTTGAGTGACCTTAGTGAATGTTATAGTTCCAAGGTAAGATACAAGTTATTCATTGAGTGACCTTAGTGAATGTTATAGTTCCAAGGTAAAATACAAGTTATTCTTTGAGTGACCTTAGTGAATGTTATAGTTCCAAGGTAAGATACAAGTTATTATTTGAGTGACCTTAGTGAATGTTATAGTTCCAAGGTAAGATATAAGTTATCCTTTGAGTGACTTTAGTGAGTGTTATAGTTCCAAAATAAGATACACGTTCTCCTTTGAATGACAACAGTGAATCTTGTAGCTACAAGGTAAGACACGTTATTCATTGAATGACAGCAGTGAACCATGTAGCTACAAGGTAGGACAAGTTATTCATTGAATGACAGCAGTGAACCATGTAGCTACAAGGTAGGACAAGTTATTCATTGAATGACAGCAGTGAACCATGTAGCTACAAGGTAGGACACGTTATTCATTGAATGACAGCAGTGAACCATGTAGCTACAAGGTAAGACACGTTATTCATTGAATGACAGCAGTGAACCATGTAGCTACAAGGTAATACACGTTATTCATTGAATGACAGCAGTGAACCATGTAGCTACAAGGTAGGACAAGTTATTCATTGAATGACAGCAGTGAACCATGTAGCTACAAGGTAGGACAAGTTATTCATTGAATGACAGCAGTGAACCATGTAGCTACAAGGTAGGACACGTTATTCATTGAATGACAGCAGTGAACCATGTAGCTACAAGGTAAGACACGTTATTCATTTAATGACAGCAGTGAACCATGTAGCTACAAGGTAGGACAAGTTATTCATTGAATGACAGCAGTGAACCATGTAGCTACAAGGTAGGACACGTTATTCATTGAATGACAGCAGTGAACCATGTAGCTACAAGGTAAGACACGTTATTCATTGAATGACAGCAGTGAACCATGTAGCTACAAGGTAAGATACTAATTATTTCCTATTACGCAAAAGATGGTACATATAACAACAGCCATTATTTGTCCATGTTATGCATATTGTTGTAAGTTACTGGTTTCTCGTGTTTTACTGATACCCAATATTCAGTTTTCTCTGTTTTTGTTCTGATTAGAGTTTATATTGAGAGAGATACTTTTCTTTTCCCTCTTGCTGGTGGTTTATTTAGGAGGTCTATTTTTTTATTCGTTTTAATTCCATGGCAGCTGTCATTTCATCGTCATGATCTTTTGGAACTTGACACAAATTTTTGTTTAGTTTATTATCTGAATGATTCATTTGCTTTCAATCTTTCTATTTTATATTTAGTATTTTTCAAAGGTATTTGTTTCAAAGGTTATTCATTTAGTATATATATTTTTTGTAAAGATTTTCAGCGTTTACATTCATAGTTTAGTTATTATAGTCTGTACTCATTGATCAGTCGAAGACTGTACTCAATGATCAGTCGAAGTCTGTACTCATTGATCAGTCGAAGTCTGTACTCATTGATCAGTCGAAGTCTGTACTCATTGATCAGTCGAAGTCTGTACTCATTGATCAGTCGAAGTCTGTACTCAATTATCAGTCGAAGTCTGTACTCATTGATCAGTCGAAGTCTGTACTCAATGATCAATCGAAGTCTGTACTCAATTATCAGTCGAAGTCTGTACTCATTGATCAGTCGAAGTCTGTACTCATTGATCAGTCGAAGTCTGTACTCATTGATCAGTCGAAGTCTGTACTCATTGATCAGTCGAAGTCTGTACTCATTGATCAGTCGAAGTTTTGTTTGGTTGTTAATTCTTGTCAAAGCCATATATTTTTTTATGGGCAATTAATTGTTTGTGGAAGAAGCAATGGGGAGGGTGGATATCACTCCACTCCTGGAATGTTCTACAAAGAGTTCAGGTAGCCCATTACCCTTGTAATTAGAATATTCTACATGCGTCATATAGCATGCCCCATCCCCCCACCAGTAGTATATGCTACAAGCGTCCATGTAACCCATCCCCCCCCATCAGCAGTATGTTCTATAATCGCCCATATCCCCATCAGTAGTATATTATACAATAGCCCATATAGCCCATTCCCCCCCTCTCATCAGTAGTATATGCTACAAGCGTCCATGTAGCACATTCCACCCCCATCAGTAGTATGTTATACAAGTGTATATGTAGCCCTTTCCACCCATATCAGTATAATGGAGTTTCGATAGTATTCGCTTAATCAGTAACTTGATTTCATATTTTTATTTTTAAAATCATAATGCAGCAAACGGGATTTCATACTTTCAGAATTATGTTTCTTTTTTTGTTACAGCATTTCTCAAATGAGGATTCGGGCAGATATATCTCTGATGGACTGCTGTACATTACCGTGGAACAGGCTAGTAAGGGTGCAAGTACGCGGCCCCCAAAAGCAAAATCTGATAACGATATTGAGTATGCGAAACTAGATTTCAAAAAAACTGGCAAGATGTTAAAGAAGAAAAAGAAACGACTAATCAGCAAGAAAGCTAGAGAAATTTAGATCTACGTTATTACAAACTTAACACATTTGTTTGTCCTAGTGAAATATTTTATATTTAGAATACTGTTGCAATCACCATCATCATTATCATCATTATGTTCGTCATTATTCAACTTAACGTCAAATTAGAAATCAAAAATTGATCTTAGAGTATCTCTCTATGCAAAATAAAATCGATGCCATAAGAGGAAGTTTCAATTAGTTTGGCTGCTCTCCACACATTATATAAAAATTTGAAATTGTTGCAATACGATTAGCTGAACTTCGAACACCGATATATTGTTAATGGCTGTGAACTCTGATATAACGCAGTTGTTTGAAAGAGGCATACCTAGATATACAGACGCTTTAATTACCAACCCTATTGGCAACATTGATGATAATGATATCCCCTCAGACGATACTGTTATATGAATTTCTTGGAAATGTGTTTTAGTTAAATATTCCATATTGTTACCGCCATTCAGTACTTCCGGAGCCCGATAGGGAAAAGAAAGAATAACGATATTTTCACCAGGCAAGCTTATTGTAAGAGGCAACTGAGATTGTGAATTCATATTGGCTGTTCCAAACCAAATAAATGAAAAGTTCCTCAGAATAATTATAAAGTAGTATGTTTCAAAGATGAAGGCACAGGTTTCAGAAGCTGCAAACTTGCGACGACGCATTCCTTTTTATGTTCATCATCCTGTTATTCTACATGTGTTAAATACATCTTACCTGTTATACAGGTGTTGAATAAATCTTTCATATTCTTCAGGTGTTGAATACATCTTTCATATTCTACAGGTGTTGAATACATCTTTCATATTCTACAGGTGTTGAATACATCTTTCATATTCTACAGGTGTTGAATACATCTTTCATATTCTACAGGTGTTGAATACATCTTTCATATTCTACAGGTGTTTAATACAACTTACCTATTCTACGGGTTTTAAATACATCTTACCTATTCTACATCTGGTGAATACATCTTAACTATTCTACAGGTGTTGACTACAGCTTACCTGTTCTACGGGTGTTTAATACATCTTACCTATTCTACAGGTGTTGGCTACATCTTACCTATTCTACAGGTGTTGGAGAATAAAAACAGAAACAAACTATATCGTAATGATTACTATGAAATAAATATACTTTCTTTTTCAAATAAAATCTAGAAAAACCTGGCATTACTTACGCATCTCATTTGAATTTTTAATATACAGCTTGTCCTACAAATATCTTGTAGATATCTTGATAAGCGTTATATAAACGTTGTTACCCATGTAATGTTTTAATGGTATTTTGTAATAAAATAACAATGCATGTCTTGTGATATGTTGTTTACCATGTACAATGTTGAAGAATGGTAAGTACTTCTAGAAAACACTTTGAACACACACATGTTCTCAAACAGACGACATGTTTCGACCACTTTTATGCTTTATCCAGTGAACACAGTTGAAAGTAAAGAAGCCACGTGTTCTGCTGATCTTTTGAAATGTATGTTTTATCCAACTCTAGGACCATCTTCTAATCTTCCTCTCTCCCTTCTGCTATCGGTGTATATCTCTCGTAAGAAAGATATTCTTCATCTACATTTTTTTCTAAAAGTCTGATTTTTGGTTGCACCTTTTATAACCCTCACTCCGATCTGTATAGCTTCAAGTATTGATTAAAGTTCCTAGGACATCCTGAAGATCGTATTACATAAGGAAAAGAAAGTACAGACATCAAATCCGCCGAGGGAGCTCTAAGAGAAATCATTGGTCACTATGGGATTTTCTTTCTTATTCTGTTAGTTACTTGAATATTTAAATTGTAATAAGTGCTGTTTTTTTCAACCTGAAGTGTTTTTGTTATTGTTATTTCTCCATCAGAGTTGAACATGAACATTTACTTGAAATTGTATGATGATAAAAATGATGATGACAGATATGTTTTTGGATCACGTTGTAAAGCCACGTTGAAAAAGAGCAGACAAGGATGGCTAAGACATGAAGAATAGAAATATTGAATGATAAGAGAATAACAAAACGTGACTATCCACAAAAAGTACACAGAGGAAAAACAGAAGAGAATGGATGGACAGCATAGAGGAAAACCTACAAAGAGTAGTGATAAGACATAAGAGAACATGGCCAGGGAAAGAGATGTGTGTGGAGTGATGTTGTGTCTACGGCAATAAACCTTCATGACTTGCAACGCACAAAAATGGTTTATTTCGTGCAACTCATTGTGTGTTTACTTGTCATCTTGATTACTGTAATGCTTCTCTTAGCTTGTTGTCACCGACTTCAGCACATACGAACATATTATTGTCTTGTTCTTGTGCAGAAGTTCATAGCCAGTGATATTTTACCTCTAAACGCTGCTATATATGTTTATATACTATTTAACATGCGATCATTTTACATTATTATAATTTGAGAACAGAGATGCGTCTACTGCTTGGCCTTTCGGAGTGAACAGGTTAAGCTTCACCCCGTTGTAAACTAGCTGCCGTGTTAAAAAATAAAACAAAAATCTAGCACTGTACTTTTCCGGTTAGGATATTACATGGAGTATTCGAGTGGCTTGTATGAAAAAAGGCCGCATGTCCTTGCTGTCACCACGTCATGTTTAGGGTGGGTTTTTTGTTTTATTTACATCTACGTGTGTTACATTCTACACTTGAATGTCTTGCTGCTTACATCGTCACGTGCATTTTGTATTATACTGTTTGTTTCGTTTATTGTGCTTTCGTTATGAAAGTTTTTAGTCAAACAGTCATCTGTCGCTGTGTGCGGTTGCTAGTACATTTTATTTACAAATATCGGTAACACATGTATCTATTTCCGTTCATGTTTACATTGGTCTTAATGCGGGCTAATATTAGGTTTTCGGTATGAATATCCTCTTCGCATACCGGACATGTCCATAGGTTTTCAGATCTCCGCTCTAGTAAATCTCTCAAGAGTATATCGGATGATGGCTCCGGTTCTATGTTGGTTCACAGATCTGTTTGAAATCTTTGTGTTCTTTACCGTCTATGTCTATCCTCCCTGCCACATCGTGCATTTATGATATATTAACCCATGATCATGTATCTTACAATCCTCTAATTGTACGGACTCACAAAGTATGTCAATAACACAAAGTATATCAATAACACAAAGTATATCAATAACACAAAGTATGTCAATAACACAAAGTATGTCAATAACACAAAGTATGTCAATAACACAAAGTATGTCAATAACACAAAGTATGTCAATAACACAAAGTAAAGCACGCAATAAGTATGTATGCTCCGTTCATAGGCTGACCATCTGTTATGGTAGCGAGGCTAGCTAATTTGTCGGCTCTTTTGTTTCCCTCCACACTCTCGTGTCCGGAGACAGATATCAGGAATTTTTTTTCCAATAAGCTCCACATTTTAGTTCTTACATGACTCCACACAATACTTTTAACTTACATGACTCCACACAATACTTTTAACTTACATGACTCCATACAATACTTTTAACTTACATGACTCCACACAATACTTTTAACTTACATGACTCCACACAATACTTTTAACTTACATGACTCCACACAATACTTTTAACTCTCCACACAATACTTTTAACTCTCCACACAATACTTTTAACTCTCCACACAATACTTTTAACTCTCCACACAATACTTTTAACTCTCCACACAATACTTTTAACTTACATGACTCCACACAATACTTTTAACTTACATGACTCCACACAATACTTTTAACTTACATGACTCCACACAATACTTTTAACTTACATGACTCCACACAATACTTTTAACTTACATGACTCCACACAATACTTTTAACTTAATGACTCCACACAATACTTTTAACTCTCCACACAATACTTTTAACTTACATGACTCCACACAATACTTTTAACTTACATGACTCCACACAATACTTTTAACTCTCCACACAATACTTTTAACTCTCCACACAATACTTTTAACTTACATGACTCCACACAAAACTTTTAACTTACATGACTCCACACAATACTTTTAACTTACATGACTCCACACAATACTTTTAACTTACATGACTCCACACAATACTTTTAACTTACATGACTCCACACAATACTTTTAACTTACATGACTCCACACAATACTTTAAGTACATCATCTAAACCCCACCCAATTCCTTACGTGCATAGTCTGTTTTAACTTTCTGAATTAATTTCATTGAGTGAATTAGTATGCACCCATGAGAATAGGCTTGCGATTCCAGTCAGTTTAGTACCTGCGTTAGGGCAACACTTCCATCGTTACACTGCTTGTTGTTGTAGTAAAGGCCTCACTGGTTTCGTGTTCCGTTCTTCTTTGTGGTCTGGCAGTGAAGGCCCATGTGCACCACTGGTGGCGAATCACCGACCCATTCTTGTCAATCTCAACGTCCGTATCATCATGTTCGCGGATGAGTACCCTTGCGTAATATAACGGTGGCCAACCTTTCATCGCGACAAGTCTACTGACCACAAGTTCATCTCTTATTCTGGTGTGCATAATGCATTTACATACCTATTTACGCTATAGATCTTGTATATTAAATAATAAATTGTTCTGTATAAATACTGTTTATAATACAATCGACACAATTGAAGCCTACACGGCATCTCTGTGTAAATATAAGTTATGTGTTACAGATATTTCCCATTCACAAAATACACAATAAATGTATATTGGAATGTATTATTGTAGTGTTTGTTTATTTGAGTGAAAATCAATTGTCGTTAGAAATAGTTGTAGTGTCAATATGTATTTTGTTTTCTACCATTATGGTAAATGTTTAATGTACATGTGGGAGTTTCCACACTTAATTATGACTCAGAAAGCACATGTTCTTCTCAGTATGTATGCAATGTTTGGAGAAAGAAACCTGCTACACGGGAGAGGGGGGGGGGAGGTGGAGGTCTATCTGTGTTTATATGTTTCACAATTGTGTATACTCATATTATCATATTATCATATTATCATATTATCATATTATCATATTATCATATTATCATATTATCATATCATATCTTCATATTATCATATATCATCATATTATCATATCTTCATATTATCATATATCATCATATTATCATATCATTATATCTTCATATCATATTATCATATCACCATATCATCATATCATATTACCATATTATCATATATCATCATATTATCATGTCATCATTTTATCATATCATATTATCATATCATTATCTTATTATCATATCTTCATATCAATAATCCTTCAGGGGCGTAGGGGTGTCACACTGGAAACAGTAACACACGAAATTCTGTCTTGTCTCCCTGTTCTCAGTTCCTTGTGTGCGCGTGGAGAATCTTCATCCTACCCTGTTAATATTATTATCAATCCATACTGTCCTCTAACCTCCTCTTCTTCTTCTTCTTCCATCCTCAACTGTTCCCTGCATAATAGTTTTAGAGAGAGAATCTCGTCTCATACAAATATCAAATTACATGAACTCACAACTTGTTCCATACACCATCTCATGCAAGTAGTCATGTAATGTAATATCTATTATATATATATGTGTACTAGGATAGGAGTAGGATAGATATAGGGTAGGAGTATTATTAGACACAGAAACAGGAAAAACAGTGAAGGGTTTTATGGCAATATCAGATCGGGTAATATTAGTTAAACTAACAGGAAAACCGTTGGATATCAACATTGTGCAGGTATATGCACCTACATCAAGCAGTTCAGAGGAGGACATCGACATTTTCTATGAAGATTTAGAAATCGCAATGAAACTGTAAAAATCAGGAAGTAACTATAGTAATGGGGGACTTTAACGCAAAAGTAGGTGAAACAGAAATAAAAGATGTGACAGGAAGATTTGGTTTAGGAACTAGGAATGAAAGAGGTGATTTATTGATAGAGTGGGCACAGGCACATAATTTAATAATAGGGAATACATGGTTCAAGCAACATCCAAGAAGGCTGTGTACATGGATTTGCCCAGGTGATAATACTCGGAACCAAATTGATTACATTTTAGTCTCTAAAAGACATAGAAACAGCATTAGATCTATGAAAACAAGGCCATGTGCTGCCTGCAACAGTGATCATATACTACTGGTAGCGAAATTGTGTATAAGATTAAAGAAGATCAAGAGAGCACCAAGGAATATGAAATTAGATTTAGCTTTATTGAAATCAGATGCTGACATTAAAGAAAGATACAACATAATTGTACACAATAGATACAATGCCATTGCAAAGATTCAGAGTATTGAAGATCAATGGAACATGCTAAATCAGTCGATAAATCAAACATCTAAAGAGATAATAGCAAAAGTAAAACATACATCAAAACAAAAATGGATGACAGAAGAAATATTAGAATTGATGAGCACCAGAAGGAAAAATAAACACAAGATAGTGGAATATCAGAAAATACATGAGATACGAGAGAAATGCAAAATAGCAAAAGAAAGCTGGCTGAACAAGAAATGCACAGAAACAGAATTGCATTACAACCAAGATACAACATTACTATATAAGAAAATTGAAATGATAACAGGAAAGAGAACGCAAACAGTTACAGGGTGTCTAAAATCTAAGACAGGGCAGGTATTAATGGGAATAGATCACATAGTACAGAGATGGTCAGAATATATCAAAGAACTTTATGAGGACAATAGACCAGAAATAAACATACAAGATAACGGCGAGGGTACATCAATACTCACAGCAGAAGTAAGGGAGGCACTAAGACACATGAAATATGGCAAAGCCCCAGGTCCAGACAATATCACATTAGAAGAATTAGCAGCTTTAGATGACTTTGGAGTTGAAATAATCACAAAATTGCTGAATGACATATATAACAGCGGAAACATACCCGATGACTTAATGCGATCCATATTCATAGCATTACCTAAGAAACCAGGGACCACCGAATGTGAAGAACACCGTACAATCAGCCTCTTGAGCCAAATAACCAAAATACTGCTCAGAATCATCATGAAGAGAGTGAGAAACAAAATAAAACCAGAAATAAGTCCAGAACAATGTGGATTTGTAGAAGGCAAAGGCACCAACAATGCGATTTATATATTGAGAACACTAATAGAGAGGTCTATAGAGGTAAAAACAGATCTGTACCTCTGTTTTATAGACTACACTAAAGCTTTTGACAAAGTTAAACATAGCGAAATTTTACACATGCTAGAGAATCTGAACATTGACAGCAAGGATTTAAGAATAATCAAGAACATGTACTGGCAACAAACAGCAGCAATAAGAGTAGGAAAGCAATTTGGCCCTTTTCAACAAATAAAACAAGGAGTCAGACAGGGATGCGTGCTTTCACCAGACCTGTTCTCTCTATACAGTGAAAACATATTGCGTGCAATAGTAAATATCCCAGGAATATCAGTGGGAGGACATAACATAAATAATTTGAGATATGCAGATGACACTGTTCTGATTGCAAAAAGTGAGGAAGACCTTCAAAACTTAATTAAAGTAGTAGTCACAGAAAGCAAAGAGAAAGGCCTCTTCCTAAATATCAAGAAAACAGAAGTAATGATTATTTCAAAGAAAGAAAATAACACACCTTGCAAGATCATAGTGAATGATATAGTATTAAAACAGGTCCACCAATTCAAATATCTAGGTACAATTATAACAGCAGATGGAAGGAGTTCAACAGAAATAAGATGCAGAATAGGACAGGCAAAAACAACATTCAAAAAAATGAAAAATATACTGTGTAATATGACCTTGTCATTAGAGGTGAAAAAGAGAGTTCTTCAGTGCTATATAACCCATATACTAACATATGGATGCGAGTCTTGGACAATAAACAAACTGGACAGTGAGAGATTGGAGGCAACAGAGATGTGGTTCTACAGAAGAATGCCGAGAATACCATGGACTGCTGAAAAACTAATTTAGAGGTGTTAAAAGAGTTTAATGCGAAACGGACCTTAATCAACAATATAAGAAAAAGGCAATCTTCTTTTTTTGGCCACTTCATGAGACAAGCAGGTTTAGAGAACATAATCACAACAGGCAAGATTGAAGGCACCAGAGACAGAGGGCGACAACGTGAGAAAATATTAGACAGTTTGACAACCTGGCACGGCAAAGAAACAACAACGACTTTGATACATAATACTGTGGACAGAGAGCTGTGGAGAGCCATGACCGCCTACGCCACCCGGCATGGCACCTGATGATGATGAATATATGTACATCCGTCAGCGTCCAAGCAGTTGACAAGTTGGGGGGGAGGCGGTTTGCAAACTTTGAAGTCATCACTTGTGTGTTGTGTACCCCAAATAAGTACTGGCATTATATTGTTGGGAAGTCTGTGGATTTTTGGCCCACCCCAGGCCAGAGCCAGAAAAAAACTGTCACACCACCAGGAAGGTAGGTTTCAACCTATGTACTGCTCAAAGCCACTGTAGCAAAGATGGGCTTCGCTTTATTCATTCCCCGCCACCAATTGACTACTGGTTATGCAGAACTTCTCTATTGCTGCAGACATGCAACCACATGTTCAAGCCAAAAAGGTTGTCATGTCCTGAGTGACTGTGCCTCTATGATGGGCTTAGCCATAGGAAAAAACAGTGCTATCAGTTTCCTCCTCCCCATTGCTGCGCAGTAAATCTCTAGCTCTCTCCCAACCAAAGAAGGTGCATACATATTTTATTTTTAAAGTATGAGAAACAAGAGCTCACAAACACATGCATATATCACACAATGGCATTGGGTCAAAGGGCATGAGCGAATTGACCGCTGAATCAGCAACTAACCAACCAACCAAAATAAGATGTTATAATTTAAAAATATTTTATTCAAATGTGAAAACATTATGTAGTTTGTCCGTAACTGTCTGCGCCGCTAAACGTGTTTAATGGAGGAGAGGGAATTATTTTTGACTAAATTAGTCAGGTGGGTAGCTGAATTTTAGACAGTTGTTGATGGAGGAAGAGGGGGGGGGGTTCAAATTGAAAAATTATTAATATATATTTATGAACAGCCTCTATATTACATTCGTACTTAGAATTGCAGAAAGCATCATCAAAAGGTACTTAGAACTTCAGACATCACCCTCAGATCGTACTTAGAACTTTAGACAACAGTTTCACATCGTACTTACAACTGTAGACAACAGTTTGACATCGTACTTACAACTGTAGACAACAGTTTCACATCGCCAAAACTGAAGAACATTAATTTATATCCTATGCGATTGTCTATATATTAAGCCAATAAATATATACTAAATTATATACCCCCTCCATCTCAAACACCTGTTAAGAATTCAAGGACCATTCTCTCTGCATAATTAAGTCACATGTGAAGGACAAACCGTCTTGGCGTAGAGTCAGTACACATTCGCTGCCTGGCGACAGATAGTAAGGCTGTAACTGGCTAGGGTAACCCATCTGAAATGTCAAGGCATGCCGAATTATCACGGCCGAATAATCACCACATGGCACATAATGGTGTCACAACGTAACTACGCTCCCGGCGGAAATTACACAAATATCCGTGCAATGAAGCTAAAGAAAAACAAACAAACTTCCCCAATGTTGAAATTCAAGTGTGCGATTGGAACATAAATCCATTTCTTTCAACTACAAGGAATAACCTCACTTATTGAAGAAGAAGAATTAGTTGAAATAAAAACGATACACGTCTGTTAATGGTGCATGTAGAGCAGGGGTCGGCAACCTTTTGCTAACTATGTGCCAAAGTGATGTTTCAAATTATTCAGAGTGCCAACATCATATATCACATATCACATTTTATACAAGTCGAGGCCAATATTCTTATTTTACCATATATTTTATTTTTATATTTTAATTAATTAATATATAGTGATATTCAATAATATGTAAATATGTAACAAGTCTGGATACGTCTGTGGCTGGTACCCTGCTACGCCCAAGTGACGAAATAAGCGAGGAAGCCCCGCTAATCTATTTATAATCAACTTTATACAGGAACCGAGAAGAGTCTGCGTGCCATTTGAAATTGATTGGCGTACCAAGTGTGGTACGCGTGCCATAGGTTGCCGACCCTGATGTAGAGGATGTCTTGGACAACTTGTGGATTCGTATTTCAAGATTGTATCCGAGCACAGGTAAAGCATGCGTTACAAATTCTACTGCAGTTGTGCACTACATAAACTTGTGAAATATCCCTTTCAACTATAACATACTTGAAGACACTGAAACGTGCAAGCTTAAAAAATCTTGATAACGAAATGCGAGTATGTTTACCCCCATATTCCACCAAATATTTGCAGGCTGGTGTTCATCCCATAAGGCTCATATATCATCACAGTATATATCGCAATGGTAGTTATCGCTGCTATTTACCCTCTGTTATTACTGTTATGAGTAAATTGTAACATTGCTTTATTATAAGTACTATATGTGTCCGTATCTCTTATAAATTATAAGGCATAAGTTGTGTCGAGAAATTATGCTTGCCTAAGAAATGTGTCATTATATTGGGTGCCATCCGGAGTACGAAGAAGAGGGAGACCTAGAGAAACTCTACGAAGAACCATTAATAGAGAAGGTATGTCAATGAACCTAAACAACACGCAAGAATATAAAGACTTGTCAACACAAAGACAGAAATGGAAAGCTATGGTTTCTGGCCTATGCGCCGCCTATGGCCTGAAGGAACATAACATACCAAGAAATGTGTCATCAGCACGAAAAGTTTGAAAACGACTGTTCTAGGAAAATCCCAAAATATTTCTCATTCAACTAAAATAAATACGTGCACGTTAATAGTTTCTGAGAAGTCTGCGGGTTTGTTTGTTTGTTTGTTTGTTTTAATTCTGTGTAAGTAGCAGTGTTGACGTAGAAATTTGCGGGTCTTTCGCCAGGGTTGCCATATAGTTTGAAATGTTATAGTCACCTTTTAGGTTTTAAAAAAGGCCAAGAAATGACGATAATCCTAAATGGTGCACTCAAGACATTTAATAAAATATAATAAAACACGATGAATTCACTGCTAATAAATTAGATGCTCTTTATTTAATAATAGAATCTAATTTTTAAAATGTGTATTTTCTGTTGTTTGGGTTATGTTTTGATAGCTTGAAATGTGTTTTGTAAATGAATGCTGGCTGCCACCGCGGAAAAGGTTGAAATCGTACCACTTACATCTCACAGCCAAGAAACGGACCAACAAAATCTGAAAATTAGATAGATACAACAAATAGAACATTATTAATATATAGGACAGATAATCTCAAACGATGACAGATGTGAAATAGAAGCTAAAATGAGAATAGGAATGGCTAAAAGTACTTTCAATGATGTGAGAAAATATTATCATCTAAAACAATTACAAGAAAATCTTAAAAAAAACGATTATAAAATGATAAATATACTCATTACTAATTTATGTATAAAATAATCGATGTCTGTGAAATGTGAATATATATATATATATATATATATATATATATATATATATATATATATATATATATATATATATATATATATATATATATATAATATAGAGAACACCATGTACAGATAAAACAAACAAAGAGGTTATAACAAGAGTTTTATGAAGAATGAAATATTAAAGGAAATAAAGATCAAGAAAATAAAATATTTTGGACATATTAAAAGACATAACATTTTATTGAAGACCGTGTTTGAGGACAAAGTCGAGAGGAAAAAAAAGAGGTAGGGAGAGATACAAGTGGGAGAGTAACATTGAGTAACAGTCGCAGAGTGGATGTTAGAAGTCTGTTGCAGCCAACATTCGTTGCGGAGACGACACTTAATGATGCTGATTTTACAGCTACGTGGAAAAGAATATATACTAAAACAAGATTGCTCGTTGGTGTGACCATACTTTTTGCTTTGTCATCAATTTACACTCGTTACTTAGTCAGTTAGTCGTTGAATCATCGTCAATCAACCAAACATCTGCTATAATAAGATTCGTATGTAAAGTCTTTTTCAGAGAATTTTCATATTGAAACCATTTTATAGAACTGTGCATAATGTTATTCGACTATACACTTTACAATCTGTACATATGGGTTAAGTTTTATCCAAATCATATCACCAAGTATGTTGAGGATGAAGCACATATTCGCTACTACTTTCTCGGCATACTACTAATGTAACGACATAAGCAGTAATCTATCATCACTTGCATAGCTTGCTATTACTCTCGGCATTGCTATTACTCTCGGCATAAGCCGAGAGGTTAGAACGTGGGTATCACACCCGTGAGGTCCATAGTTCGATCCCCGGTAAGGACTGAGTTTTTTTTCTGTCGGAGAGTAAATTTAAAAACTCACCCTGTGCATGACGTGGTGACAGCAAGAGCATGCGGTCATTATCACACAGCTACAAAGTCCCTCCCTGCACCTCCTTAACGGGCAAAATGCAGTGTTTTACAGTTGACTTGATATTTATGTCGAAAATATCAAACGGCTTGAACACGGAATACTGTAAGAATAGGGACAGTTGGGGGGATGGTTTAACTTAACTTAAAGTATTAACTTAAATTATCAGAATTATGTCTTCCAAAGTTGCGAAACCTGTGGTCTAAATTGACAATGTATATATTGTATCACAAACGTCACTAGCAATAGACTTCTAACATAAGATTTGCAGAGGTCAAAAATAACTTACAGCGGAAATATTACTAATTGTACTCGATTGCGTAGTGGAGAGATCAAGAAGTACTCATTCTAAATAAGTGTATGTGTGTTGATTAAACCCGGAAGAAAGATACTTCTTAGTAAGTACTTACGTTAGTTTCTTTTTCATCTTATTCTTGCGTCTTCTTTCTAGTACAATGACGTTTTCTAGTACAATGACGTAGATATACGTTAGGATTGTTCCCACTTGAGAGTTGGAAGTATTGAAGCCATGAAGTATGTGGTCGAAACTGTAAAATATTGTCACTAGCAAATGATTGTAGGCTTGCACGTAAGTCCAAGGTTCTGATACTTCTTCTTCTGTGTTCGTTCTTAAACTCCTGCAGATTATCAGGATTCAGTCCAGAGAACGGATTTCGTTGTCTCATGGTTAACTGCGTTGCTGCGATGTCTGCCCCTGTCCGAAAGACAAACCAGACTTCAGGATTGCTTCTATGTCACTTTTACTCTATATGGGATCTGACAGCCAACCCGATCCCATAGTCTCCTTAGTTTCGTCTTTCGACATGCTTAAGTAGACAGTGTTGCGATTCTATGCTCCCTTCCCTTTCCATGCCCGACAACCATCTGACGTTGCCGGTATACAAAATGATAGACCATCATTCCACATACACAGATCATCATATAGTACCGTCTCCGCAACGGAGGTTGGCTGCAACGTACCTCCAACATGCTCTGTCTCTTGCTTTGGTAGTGCACTCTGCCAGACTGTAACCTGTTCACCTCCTGATGTTACTTCCCACTTATGTTTTTGCTTACCTTTCGTTCGCCTCGACTTTACCCTCAAGTCAAGTCTTTAACAAGTTGTCATGTCATTTAATGTGTCCAACATATTTTTTTTAAAATTATCTTTTATTTCTTTTATCTCCTTGAATAGTTTTTGTTTCATACGAAGACATAGATTGATACACTCACCCCGTTCTGTAATGGAGGCATCTTCTCAAAGTATTACCTGCCGCACAGAGTTAACAATCGTCAGGATATGAACGGACGAATTGGAGAACACAAAAGCCGCATCGACACCAAAAATAAAAGCGTTGAAGAAAATAAACAAGAGCCCTATCACTAGCATTATAAATACTTTTGTTTTAGGGTGCTGATTTCGTGTTTGAACTATTTGACTTGTGATGACAGTGCCGGTTTAGTTAGTGGACTGATCACGTATTGTTATGTTTAGTGAGTGGACTGATCATTTATTGTTATGTTTAGTAAGTAAACTGATCATTTATTGTTATGTTTAGTGAGTAAACTGATCATTTATTGTTATGTTTAGTGAGTGGACTGATCATTTATTGTTATGTTTAGTGAGTGGACTGATCATTTATTGTTATGTTTAGTGAGTGGACTGATCATTTATTGTTATGTTTAGTGAGTGGACTGATCACGTATTGTTATGTTTAGTGAGTGGACTGATCACGTATTGTTATGTTTAGTGAGTAAACTGATCATTTATTGTTATGTTTAGTGAGTGGACTGATCATTTATTGTTATGTTTAGTGAGTGCACTGATCATCTATTGTTATGTTTAGTGAGTGGACTGAGTATTAGAGTATCAGTCATGACTTTCTCTTTTAATACCGCTTTAAAGAATTGTACTCTACACAAAAAAACTACCTTAACGAGCTACCTAAACGAGCTAGCTACCCTAAAGAGCTAGCTTAAATAGCTATCATAAAAAGTTATCTTAAACCAGAGCTACCTTAAACTAGGGTTACCATAATTTGAGATGGAAAAAGAGGACGTTTTGACGTGTGCCTTTACATCCAGTGCACCCTTATTGGCAACAGAGATATAAGTTCAGCTGCCGCATGTCAAACATTCAGCTTCCCAGTCATATTGGCCTGCACGAAAACCTGGATAGTTGGTCTTCAGTGTGTCTGTAAATAAACACTTCCGTTTCAGGCGTGTCCGGGGAAATCAGACGTATCGTAACCCTACCTTAAACAGCAAAATTATAAAGCACCGTAAAGAGCTACAGTAAGGACCTACCTTAAAGGGATTACTTACAGAGCTTTTTAAAGAAATAAAGTGTTAACTTAAAGTGCTACTTTAGAGAGCTACATTAAAGAGCTACGTCAAAGAACTAGCCCAAACAGCTAGCCTAGAGAGTTACCTTATGGAGCTACCTTAGAGAACTACTTTAAAGCAGTAAACAGCTACCTTAAAGAGCTACATTAGAAAGATACCGTAAATCCCTAACATATGTGTATATAAATGACCATCCTGCTTTAAATTGTGTCTGTATATGATATCATATGGTGTATGATTTGTCAAGGAACCTAAACAACACGCAACAATTGAAAGACCTGGCAACACAAAGACAGAAATGGACAGCTATGGTTTCTGCCCTATGCGCCGCCTATGGCCCTGGAGGAACATAACATAACATAACATATGATATCAGTAGAATTTTTACTGAAACGAGTATCTGAACTATGGTAAATTTATTGGTAGGTAGTGGCAGCAGCCTGTCGTCGGAGATGAAAATAACTCTTCCTTTGCTAATCCGCAGCAACTATTAGTTGGGGTGGTTAATCCCCTAACAGATACGTCAGATACCTATTTACAGCTGGGTCGACTGAAGGGGTTGTCTTTGTCTGGCGGAAAATCATGACTTAAATTTGTTATGGTTTTCTGTTCGGACTTGTTTTCGAACATGGTACGTTGTAGCCGTTTAATAGAAAGTAAGCTCAATATCAACTAAACAACCATGTTCCTCGTATCTGAGCTGCGTTCTTTATTACCTTTAATCGTATACGGCTTTGATATAACGAAATTGAACTAGCCTCTGCGGTTGAAATAATCGTGCTTAACAATTAAAGTTACTTTGTATGTACAACAAGTGTGTTTTCCTGTTTTGTTTTGTTTTAGAAAGGAATATAACTCAGTAAATATTGGTTTATATTTAGTAATGTTGAATTGTCTATCTTGTACTTTCCTTCCATTTCTTAAACAGTTTACCATGGAGATTATCAATATTTTCCCCTACTCATTCTCGAATTGGTACATATTTGTTTCGTGGCTTATGATGATGATGATGATAAGGATGATGAAATAATCCCATTAGCTATGATGAACAGGTAACTCTTGACATCCCATATTCTTTCTGACCAAAGTAGAGGTTAATCTTAGTTGTGTAATTGAAGCAACACCTAGACTCATGTAAGGTGTCAAAGGCATGGGTGTGTACGACAGGTGGGGTGTATGCGTCTACGTTTAGTCCCTAGGGATAGACATTCCAGTGCGGCAATATTGCAGGATTACCACATTCTTCCTGAAGCACGGCATACACTTCTGGGACATCTAACTCATCATTATTCTGTCAGATTTGTCGACCCATCCACAGTTCACAGCACATTTAGTATTCCCAGTCACCTAGGAGTCTGTCACGTCTAGTATTCACCGTCACCTAGGAGTCTGTCACATCTAGTATTCCACGTCACCTAGGAGTCTGTCACATCTAGTATTCCTTGTCACATAGGAACCTGTCACATCTATTATTCCACGTCACCTAGGAGTCTGTCACATCTAGTATTCCACGTCACCTAGGAGTCTGTCACATCTAGTATTCCTCGTCACCTAGGAGCCTGTCACATCTATTATTCCACGTCACCTAGGAGCCTGTCACATCTAGTATTCAACGTCACCTAGGAGTCTGTCACATATATTATTCCACGTCACCTAGGAGCCTGTCACATCTATTATTCCACGTCACCTAGGAGTCTGTCACTTCTATTATTCCCCGTCATGTAGGAGTCTGTCACATCTATAATTCCCCATCACCTAGGAGTCTGTCACATCTATAATTCCCCGTCACCTAGGAGTCTGTCATATCTATTATTTCCCGTTACCTAGGAGTCTGTCACATATAGCATTCCCCGTCACCTAGGAGTCTGTCACATCTAGTATTTCCCGTCACCTAGGAGTCTGTCACATATAACATTCCCCGTCACCTAGGAGTCTGTCACATCTTGTATTCCTCGTCACCTAGGAGTCTGTCACATCTAGCATTCCTCGTCACCTAGGAGTCTGTCACGAACAATACAATATACTTTGCATCTCTTCGTTATCCATGAATTTTATATGATGGAGGACAAAAGGGCTTACTTTTAACGGTGTCCACATTTTTAGCGAAACGAGTTATGTATTATTTAATGAAACGAAATTTCGCAGGACTCGTAATCCGCGGCATCCAACGATCTGCGTGCTACGCACTGAAAGGTCCCCAATACCCCCACCCCCATCCTGGACGTTCCTGTGGGAGGAGAGGGGCTCTCAGTTGACTACGAGTTTTAGATTCATCGGCAACAATATTTACAATTTGTTCATCTCTGAGTCACAATAACAGTATGAAATTACGCATAGTTTTAAAACGTTGCAATAAGGATACTCGATCTCCCGTAATAAAAACAAAAGTAATAATTACGGCAAGATCTGACAACTATTTAATGCAGGTGACAGGTTATCAGCCTATTACAGATGACAGATTCTCAACCTATTACATGTGACAAATTCTCAGCCTATTACAGATGACAGATTCTCAACCTATTACATGTGACAAATTCTCAGCCTATTACAGATGACAGGTTCTCAGCCTATTATATGTGGCAGATTCTCAGCCTATTATAGGTGACAGGTTCTCAGCCTATTATATGTGGCAGGTTCTCAGCCTATTATTGGTGATAGGTTCTCAGCCTATTCCACAACTTTCGTTAGTCACCTTCCATGACATACCAGGAAAAAAGACATCGACCCTATTCTGCTCATCGTGAACTAAATGTTCGGAACTTTGGTAGCGCTTTGCTTCTGTTACCAAACAGGTAGTCGTTGCCTCACAAATATTTTCTGTTAGAAGGGGTGATAGGCAGCATGGTCCATGGGAAATATTTTTATGTCCCATCCCATCGCATCCCATGGCAATTTATGCCTGTCCCATCCCATCCGATCCCATCCCATCCCATGGGATTACTATTATAATGTTAATATGGAATACATTTAAAATAAAATTATGAAAGTTTAGGTTTAGTGTCTACTAAATAGGACTACATATACATAGAGACATGCAAAACGACAAAATTTATTAACTTTATGACAATTCAGTATCATTCTGATACTCTCATTTTATTAGACCATTTCTGAGTCACTCTGCTCATTCAGCACATTATCAATTTCCCGCTGATCGACTGCTTCTACTAATTCAGTTAATTCGGGTAATCCTTGAACCATTTCCACAATGTCCATCTTACATGCAAATCTGATGTACACAGAGTTTATAACGAGTGCTGGCGACATCCGTTTTCGTAACTTATCAACAACAATCCGGCCGCACTAAATAAGCGCTCTACTGCTTCCGTCAAATTGAGAAAAACCTAGACATGCCTTTAAATACATGGGAAAAACGAATATGTGCTGTCCCATCCCATCCCATCCCATGGGACGCTTCCCATGGGAATCCCAGTGGAATAACATTCCTATGGACAAGCCTGGTGATAGGAGTACTCGTGCGGATCCGTGGTTAGTAGATAACCAACATCCAAGCGTACCTCCTCTAGGTGGACCCTGGAAAACATAATAAGCGGTTCGTGCTGATACTGTCAACACTTTTAGCGGTCGTTTCCTCGAATGTGCAGGCAGCAGATGGAATGAGAATTGACTGCATAAATTCAAGAACTATATCCAATACTTCTACACCAACACACGCAGTAGCACTGTCGCCACACAGTTTCGATAGACATTCCGGATAGGGCAGCAGAAATTCAGATGCATTTGAGGGACGGTCAATGCAGATGTCACGATATGGGTAGATATCATCACGAATATCGAGAGCCATGTGTTGGTCTCCGTAAGAAAAAACATATTGAGTACAAAGAAATGACAGTTCAGCGCCAGAGGGCAATGCCACGTGCACAACGAACGGAACAAGCTTCTATTCCCGAGGCTCCTAAATATGTATGAAGATAGAAGAGGGATTCCAAATTTCGGTGAATGACAGCTCGGCTGAGATGACTTAACTCGGACCCAACTCTACTGTTGAGCTTTAATGGACAGTACTCACGCTTCACAGATGGGAACATTTTCAGTTTCTGATAGGCACAAACACAATGTCTAATTAATTACGCGAGACAAGTTTTCTGGCAGCGAACAGCTTGTGTGCGATAGGCGTAATCGACTCAAGTCTAAATCCCTGATTACCGACTCCACGGAGACTAACACCCAAAGACATATGTTGGCCTCTAAGTCCAAGGACAAAGTGGGTGACAAACCGTCATGGCTAGAAACACATCCATCGCGTGGTGACAGATAGCTGTCACAGGCTAGGTAAGCCCACCCGAATTAAAGGTATGCCGAATCAGATACGCTGGACCTTCCGAGGTGCAAATAAAGAAGCTATGCTGCATACTAGCAGCACAACGTAATTCATACTCCCTGGCGGAAATCACATGAACTTCCGTGTTGGTTATCAGAGAGCAAGGACATCACACAAACTCTCGTGTTAACAGAGAGCAAGGAAATCACACAAACTCGTTTGTTAACAGAGAGCAAGGAAATCACACAAACTCGTTTGTTAACAGAGAGCAAGGAAATCACACAAACTCTCGTGTTAAGAGAGGGCAAGGAAATCACACAAACTCTCGTGTTAAGAGAGGGCAAGGAAATCACACAAACTCTCGTGTTAAGAGAGGGCAAGGAAATCACACAAACTCTCGTGTTAACAGAGAGCAAGGAAATCACACAAACTCTCGTGTTAACAGAGGGCAAGGAAATCACACAAACTCTCGTGTTAACAAAGAGCAAGGAAATCACACAAACTCTCGTGTTAACAGAGGGCAAGGAAATCACACAAACTCTCGTGTTAAGAGAGGGCAAGGAAATCACACAAACTCTTGTGGTCTTTGGTCAGAAGGGTCTTTTAGACGGGTATTGGTCAGACAGGTATTTTAGGCGGGTCTTTCATACCGGACTTTCAGACAGATTTTTGGTCCTCCATCGTGACTACGTTATTCCATTTCATATAGATTAAGAAGTTTAGGCTATAGTAATTTTCTCAGATGAGGATATTATTGGCTACACTGATGGGTTTGTGGTTCGGCACGAGTGCAGTACTTGGGCATTCACGGCCCAATAAACACGGAAGTGTATTAGAGAAGAAAGTCGTGTTCTCTGTACAACCACTAGAAGTATGACAATTGGGGTGATGGTAGTGATGAAAGTAATGACGTGGCTGAAGTCTCTGAGTGTTACAAGTGCGATGACGAAGCTTGAATAACCATGTGTTGTGCTATGTCAGCGAGCCCCTCTTATGAGTTCAGGAACTGTTCACTGCGACTGTTCACAGTAGTTCCGCTCAGAGCGAAGGTGGAAGGCAGCACAGGTGTTTATTCAGGCTTTGTCATTACAAATCTTCAAACGTTTTTTATCACAATAACTTTCAGACATCAATCGACTGAGTGCCGCCATCACCGTTTCTATTCACACATGAATGGTCGATGTTCTAGTGAAATATACATGCTATTTCTCATAGTAGTTACTTGTTCTATAGATCACCAATTATCAATGTAGATCAAGCGAGGCAACGATATTTTAGTATCAGAGTACCACAGACACAGACACGTTTTCTTAATCTTCTTCAGCGTTCATTCTTAAACTCGCACTGAATGTTTCTTGTAGCAGGACAATGGTCCTCAAACTCGCACTGAATGTCTCTTGTAGCAGGACAATGGTCCTCAAACTCGCACTGAATGTCTCTTGTAGCAGGACAATGGTCCTCAAACTCGCACTGAATGTCTCTTGTAGCAGGACAATGGTCCTCAAACTCGCACTTAATGTCACTTGTAGCAGAACAATGGTCCTAATAGATTTTCAGCAGGATGTAGCGCAGAGATGATTCCATGTCAAAATCAATACTGCAGCTAATCGTCGAAGGTAGAAGTAGAAGAGGAGGACAAAAATAAAAGCATGGACACACAACATCAAAGAATGGCCATCACACGATTTTATCCTCACTCATCCGCATCGCTGAATATAGAAATCACTGGAGGAATCTATCTGTTTATACCTCCAATATGGTATCCCTACGACCAGGAATCGGTGTGTTGATGCATCCAATGTGGTACCCTTACTACCCTGACTCGGTTTATTTATGCATTCAATGTGGTACCACTACGACGCTGACTCTCTGTGCATTCAATGTGGAACCACTACGAGCCTGACTTTCTGTGTAGCGATGCATTCAATGTGCTACCACTACGACCCTGATGGATTACGGGAATACAGATTTGACATATAGTCCAGATAACAGAAATGCTTTTGGCTGCAGTCTGATTTGCGCCACTAGCGCTACACATCTGTCTTCTGCGGTACAGACACATCTAATATGGAGGCTTAGAAATGTTACTATTTTAACAATATATATATATTAAAAGAAATACGCAGTGTTCCCCGGGCGGAAATTAAACACACATAAAAACAACAAAACAAAACAGAGTAGATTTGAATATTTTTCTCATAAATTAGCAAATTAGGGATGAGTTTGATCAGTTTCAGTTTATACACGCTAGTGATACGACATAGCAGATGAATAGATTGTGATTTTTAGGAATACTTTTAAAATAATATACCAAGTATAGTATACCGAGAAATATAAAAACAAATTAAACATTGCCCCAAAAATATATCACTAGGAATGGACGGAATACGAAACGAAGCATTTAAAGTGTGGAGAGAGAAAGATGCGAAATGTCTGAAAAGAATATTTTCGATAACATGGAACAAAATTGCCGCAGATGATTAGCACAACTCAATTAGTTCCAATATGGAAAAACAAAGGTAACAAAAGAGAATGTGAAAATTATTGCAGCATCTCTCTACTCAGCCACACTGGGGGAAATATACACCAAAATACTAGAAGGAAAAACAAGCCACATCATAGAACAACAATTAAGTCCAGCCAAGTTTGGTTTCAGAAGAGAAACAGATTGCACAGATACACTACTTACCCTTACACAACTACGTGAAAAAGCTACTGAATATGATAAAAGCAAAACACCATTTTTGTCGACCAAGAAGAAACGGTTCACAGAATACACAGAGTCATATTATAGGAAACACTAGAAATATTCGGAACCAAGGGACAACTACTACACAACATCAAAGCATTATTTTTTTTAAAAGCCAAAGTAAGGTAATGACAACAAATGGAGTATAAGAACCATTCGCACCACAAACCGGAGTCACCGGATTCAAAACCGGATGTATGTTGTCGCCTATTCTATCCAATGTCAACACTGACAGAATTATAAAAAAAAGGATGTGAAATTATTAAAAGAAACAACAGAGAATGAACAATTTAACAACGAACTCAGTGAATTACTTTGTGATGACAATCAAAACATCATATATGATGAAGAAAAACTGCAAACTCACATGAATTCACTATCAAGAATATGCAATAAATACAACATGACGATTAATAACACACAAAAAGCAGAAATTGTGTAAATAATAGGACAAACAGTTCACTTAAACATCCAAATAGAGAACACAAAAATAAAACAAGTCAAAGAGTTTAAGTACCTAGGAAGTATCTTTTCAGAAGATTCGACAGAGAGATAGAAACAAGATGTCAAAAGGCAAATTATGTGACATACAAGCTGTCACATTTCTTATTGCACACAAAAATCAACATGGAAGTAAAGAAATCAATGATTAAGCGCATCGTTATACCAACACTATGCTAGCAATGCCAAATTTGGCAACTGACATCTAAACATTAGAGAAATATCGAAACTTGTGAAATGAAATATCTAAGGAAGGCCATTAGAGTCACTAGACTCGACAAAATGCGTAGCGAGAACATAAGAAAGATATTAGGTATCACATCATTCATAGAAAATATGGAGAAACAACAGATAAAATGGTTTCGACATCTTATGAGGATCAATGATGAACCTCCCATAAGAGTATATAACAAGATGGAATCATGATACAGAGCCAATTGCAGACCTAGATAAAGATGGACAGACAACATCAAAACCATCCTGAATAAACATAAATACACCGCAACCAAAGCAACGCACCCGGCTCTGAAACACAGAATGCATGTCTCTCTCAAAACCCTACGCTCAACCGCAAGTGTGGAAGCTAAGACAACTCCATCTGGAGATAGACAATGGGTAATGAACATTTAAAATAACATCAGAAAGAAGTAACAGCCGCGAATTATTATTCAAATGCACCAAATACCTGTTTATCTGTGCATAACAATTTTAAATTTAAAAATAAAATAAGCCAACTCCTCTGGGTATCGATAAAACTGTATCTATGGTACTAATGTCCAATGATCTACTGACTTTGAGAACCTATTGTTCAAAGGGTAAAATTTCTCTCTATATATAACTTGTGCGTAGTCTTGATGAGATCTTTAATAAGCTGGTAAAGGGACGTCGTGAAATGAAAACAAATGTGAAATTGCTCATTTTATAGAATCACCTACTAGTTTACTTGTTAGTACATCGTAGAAGTCAATTGTACAATATTTAACGTCAATTAAATAGCTACAGTTATAATTTTAAGTCTGTTAGTAAGCCTATAATTGTGTGCTATTTGTGTGGTATTTGTGTGTGATCATGACCTTTTAGCAACAAATTTTGAGATAGATGTGAATCATGTCATCTTTACATCATGAAAATACCACACAAAAAAGTTGGGACATTAGTAACCCTATGAATACATCGTAACATTCGAATTAAACAGATTAAATGTCGATAAAATTGCAGTAATATATATATATATATATATATATATATACCACTCAGTAGACATAAATCATTAACGGCGTTTGCTTTACAAAGTTTTAATTTTTATAAGCGGCCTGAGGTAAAAGATGAACCAATAGTATCACTGGTCACGTTTAGCCGGACACATGAGCGTTAATTTGAAATTCTGCTGACGCCAGCGCCTCTTTCCTAGAATTTTCTAACAGTTTACCAATGTTCACTTGTTTACATTACGAAATTTAAGAAGTATGGAACATGACAAAACAAAGAACTACTGAGCTCTTCAAACCATTTATATACATATACACTTTGAATAACTCTAGCAACATCTTTTTTAAGATGCCGCAACGGGGTGTGGGTGGGCAAGGGAGAACCATTCTTTGGAAAGCGAGCCACGGCAGTCGATAATAAGTGAGTTTGCTGTATAACTGTAAAACATTAGTGTTTACATGAAACACAAGGTTTTTCAGTTTTACAGAGAAATAACAAACCATCAGACTACATGCTACAGCGTGACCATCGACTATTTGATAAGACCTAACTGTAAACAGTAGGTACGCCTTCATTCGGTATATATAAATATTGACCAACGTAAAACATGGGAATAATAAAGAGAAGGCCTAATTCAATCAAAGAACGAATGTTCTACTGCCGATCAGTCGCGGGTACAATTACGAAAACAATAGAAATAACAGTATACTAGATAATTTCAACGTTTCAACATTATGGTATTTTTAAATAAAATACAAGACAGTAAGAAGCAGTAAAAATATACAAGGAATCATAAAAACCAACAAAAGCATGACATATTTTCACCCTTGAATTGTTTATTTTAGTGAGCGTTTTTCAAATGTGAATGTGTACGGGTTACCTTTAACCTTTTCACGTTTCATTGTCGTTGTCATGTTTTATTCCAACTGTGCGTGCTACATGTGCAAAACATTAAATTTCAGAATTCTGGACGTGTTACTAGAAATTTGGTATACACATTAGTAAAGTTTCAGGGAGTAAAACGACATCTTGTGTTTTCGTTGAAAGGAAGTCTGTTTGCGATGCCTCGACTTTCGTCACAAGATCGTTGGCAGGTTGTTGGAATGATGAGGAGTGGTATGGTGGCCAGAGAAGTAGCCAGAGATATTTGAATGTGAGATTTTTGGCTACATGTACAGCCAATGACCACCCAAGGCCTGGCCATCCTCGTCTATCAACGGTAGCTCAAGTTCGCCAAAATCATTGGAGAATGGGATCTCATACCGCAAACATTTCTTTAGACACTGTGCAATAGCATGACACGCCGATGTCAAATTTGTATTGATGCTACATGGGATCATACACGGTATTCATGATGTCCCTGACTTACTGACAGTGAGTAAAAAATTGTTGTAACCTTAGTGTAGACAACTGCTTAGGTTACAGTCCTGAATTTGTTCACTTTTTTTAGAAAAATGCGCATTTGGCCCCGTAATTTGATCAGATTTGTAAATTTATTTATTTTATGTATTTTAAATTCATCACACAAAAAATGCAACGTTTAAAACAAATTGATGCGTTTTTAATGATTTATTGTATATAACAATACTTGTGTATATATAACGTCATTGTTAAAGTGGACATCTCTGTTGTTCAATGTCTGCCGACCAATACTTTTTTGATAGTGCCATTATTTTTATTACTTGATCACTGTTTGTTTTCTATTTTCTTGAAAAAAAGCCTTATCGTTGATACTGTCTTGTATGTGTTGGTACCCATACCCTATAGTCTGAAAATCTCTGAGCTCGGTGTAAAGTTGATCGACATTGTGTTTACATGTATTTACACCTTGTGTTTAAAGTAAGTACTAGTATAGGGTACAGGTTATCCATTAACTTGAGAACTACTGAGTGACTAGGATGTCTACCATTCAAAACTGCGCAAACACCGTCTGGTGCCTAGATGTCTGCAGATTTGACTGCATGTCCTGGCCTCGTTCTGAACTCGCTAATTGTTACAAAAAATTACAACTTTTATCTTCCGGCGATACTCCGTTTAACAAAATCCACTTGTAATACGTGTTCTCTTGTGTTGGGTAAATCAATGCCGTCTGTACCTTTAGATGACGTGATTCAATAAACACCTCTCTTAGAATCAGTTACTTTTGTCCAACGATTCTCAAACATTTGTCTGGAAATCACCCCCTTTCGTATAGAGTGTATACGTTAGAGCCATTTCGTATAGATTATTTATTTAATAGTTAGTGTATGTCAGCACCTTTTAACTCTTATGTCGGGATCACATATCTTTATACATGCGAACACTTTTTAACTCTTATGAGGTATGGTGCATGGCCGAGAGGTTAGAACGCTAGTCTCACACGAGTGAGGTCTAGAGTTCGATCCCCGGTGAGGACTAGGTTTTCTTCTGTCGGAGGGTAAATTAAAAAACTCACCCTGTACATGACGTGGCGATAGCAAGAGCATGCGGCCTTTAACACACAGCTATTCAATCCCCTCCCTTCAACACCTAATCTGGTAAAATGCAGTACTGACATTTTTTTTTAATTTTGACAAAGTTATGACGGGATAAAGTTATGTCTTTACACGTGCAGCACTTTTTAACTCTTATGTCGGGACAACATGTCTTTATGCACGCGAGCACTTTTTAACTCTTATGTCGGGACAACATGTCTTTATGCACGCGAGCACTTTTTAACTCTTATGTTGGGACAACATGTCTTTATGCACGCGAGCACTTTTTAACTCTTATGTCGGGACAACATGTCTTTATGCACGCGAGCACTTTTTAACTCTTATGTCGGGACAACATGTCTTTATGTATGAGAGCAATCGTATGATGCAAACACATCCTTATGCTCGCTAGCACCAAATTGAGGAATTGCATTCATATAGGCCGTCGCATTTTCCGTGGAGATTATATTGGTAGGTGGCCGGTCCTTCATCAGTTTCCATGTTTAAAGAACAAATGATGTGGATCTATTTTTACATAGGTATACGACAAACTTCAATGGTGCAGTCATTGGATCAAGTTCAGGCTGCAAAGAATATAGCGGCTGTCTTCTTTACAGACGTCGTAAGAGGCGACTATGTAGAGTTGAGGGATAGACTGATAACCTATCGTCTGTGAAAGAAAACTGTCTTCACATATTGCCTCTTTTTCTTACTTTTGTTTTCTATGAAATATTCCCCATGGATGACGAAACGATTCAGGCCTGAGGACATTGCAACTTCGTCCCTCTGTGGCAGACTTCCAGGTGAAGGGAAATGGTATATGTGTTATTGCTGCTGATGTTATAAGTGTTATCACTTCAGATGTTATAAGTGTTATCACTGCAGATGTTATATGTGTTATCACTGCGGATGTTATATGTGTTATCACTGCGGATGTTATAAGTGTTATCACTGCGGATGTTATATGTGTTATCACTGCGGATGTTATATGTATTATCACTGCGGATGTTATATGTATTATCACTGCGGATGTTATATGTGTTATCACTGCGGATGTTATATGTGTTATCACTGCGGATGTTATATGTGTTATCACTGCGGATGTTATATGTGTTATCACTGCGGATGTTATATGTGTTATCACTGCGGATGTTATATGTGTTATCACTGCGGATGTTATATGTGTTCTCACTGCGGATGTTATATGTGTTATCACTGCAGGTGTTATATGTGTTATCACTGCGGATGGGTCAACAAATCTAACAGTAGAATGATGAGATAGCTGGCCGAGAAATATGTGCTGTGTTTCACGCAGGATGTTGTACTGGTGTTGTAATTAAGAAAAATGTAAGAATGTTGTAATAATGCAAGATGTTGTAATAATGTTGTAATGTTGCAGGATCTTGTAATAATTGTATAATGACAGGATGTTGAAATAATGTTGTAATAATAATTTAGGATGTTGTAATAATGGTGTAATGATACAGGATGTTGTAATAATGTTGTGATAATGCAGGATGTTGTAATAATGTTGTAATGATGCAAGATGTTGTCTTGGATATGGTGTACTGAAATGACTCTCTTTGGAGGCTAAACACGGATCCATGACCACCCCTCCTCCCTATACAACCATGCCGTTGAGACAATCTTACGTGTCGAGTGTTGACTGAGTTACATGTCCGAGTGTTGACTGAGTTACATGTCCGAGTGTTGACTGAGTTACATGTCCGAGTGTTGACTGAGTTACATGTCCGAGTGTTGACTGAGTTACATGTCCGAGTGTTGACTGAGTTACATGTCCGAGTGTTGACTGAGTTACAAACCTGTGAAGAGTGACCTGCTCACTGCTAAATGGAACATTTCATAATCACCATCTTCGCCAAAGACGGATGTGTCGGGCCAGTCAGCTAAAACGGCGGCACACTGCATTTGCATTCACTGAACTACGTCCTGCGGAAATCTAGCAGGAACATTATCCTGCAACAAGAGAACCCCAGTGGGAGTTTGAGAATTAACGCAGTAGAAGATAATTATCATGATCTAGCTGTTTGTTAAACGGATCGTTGGACCACCAATGAAGAAACCAACAAGTACCCACCCGAAGTGCCTTAATCCCGACCCCGCAAAATTATATCCCTTTGGTACGGCATCATTCACTTTGAGAAACCCTGCTTCAGAAGTGTATTCAGTGAAAAGAAATGCAGATTGGTGAAACGGTTAGTGAACCAAAGCTTAAATGCTTGAGTAATCACTAGCACTTTCTTATAGTAAATTTAAATAAAAATAAAAATAAAAAAACAAGAACGCTCTACATTTGCTGTTGCAACATTAACATAATAATGCCCGGTCTGACTTACATCAGCAACTTGTAGATTGAATATAGTGGTGTCCGTCTCCCCCGCGCACCAGTTCATCGTTTGTGGGCACTAATGTTTTCATGTAGGAATTGTTGTTTTCCCCCTCAATAATTCTGAAACACATTCATAGAAAAGAAGCATTGTTTTGTTGCTGATTTATTGAATATGTACGCATATATTACACGTTGTGTAGTGTATCCGCTCATAAATTGTATATGTTCGTGTTGTACGTAACCTCTAATATATATATGTACATATATATTTATGTATGTGTGTGCGAATTAATAATATGTATATATATCCACACCCCGCAAGGTATACGTTAAGTTGCGTTATGATTCAGTCATGACATACGGTTTTCCACACATGTTTAGCTGCCTAGTCAGTGGTTTACCAGAAACATACGTGTTTAGCTGCCTAGTCAGTAGTTTACCAGAAACATACGTATTCAGTTGCCTAGTCAGTGGTTGACTAGAAACCAACTGACTGTATAAAGAGCAGCTACCATGTAGAGAGCTGTGTAGAGAGTAGCTGCTGTGTAGAGAGTAGCTCTGTGTAGAGAGTTGCTGCTGTGTAGAGAGTAGCTGCTGTGTAGAGAGCAGCTACTGTGTAGAGAGTAGCTCTGTGTAGAGAGTAGCTACTGTGTAGAGAGTTGCTGCTGTGTTGAAAGCAGCTACTCTGTTGAAAGAAGCATCATTGAACGTAAAACGACGCTTCAGTAATTACAATTACTGAGTAAATGTAAAATCATGAATTGTAAAATCATAAATTATTCGAGAAAAAACACATATACTATGGGAACTTAATATGGAAGACAATTTACCATTATTAAATCGTGCTCCTCTAATACGCCCTTCAAAAACTTATATACTTCTAGTTCGGAGGTCGCCCTATTTGCAACTTGCGTTTCGCTGATGATATTGATCTTATAGCTGGGTCAGAACAATCATTGCAAGAATTAACATCAAAGTTAGAAAAAGTTACCAGCAAGTACGGAATGGAAATCAATTCAGATAAGAGCAAAATCTTGGTAAACAGCAGAGACACAGAAAACCAGACTAATATCATGATGAATGGACATAAGCTTGAAGAGGTGAATACCTTCAAATACCTCGGATCCAGTATATGCAGCGATGGTAAATGCAAAGCAGAACTAAAAATAAGGCTGGAGATGGCTTTAGCGTCCTTGTCAAGGCTAACTGTGATTTGGAAAAGCAACATCAGTGTTGGAGTGAAAATCAAACTGTATAGGTCGCTGGTGCTTTCCGTTGTGTTGTATGGTTGTGAGAGTTGGACACTCACTGCGGACATGGAGAGAAGATTACAGGCTTTCGAGTATAAATGCTACAGAAGAATTCTACGAATTTCCTATAGGGAACATAAGACCAATGTGTACGTAAGAGATAAAGTAGAGATGTGTGCAGGTGTCCAGGAGCCATTGCTTTCAATAGTGAAACGACGAAAACTAGCATGGTTCGGACATGTATGCAGGCACGATTCCTTGTCAAAAACAATACTGCAGGGAACTGTCGAGGGTGGAAGAAGCAGAGGAGGTCAAATAAAGACATGGACAGACAACATCAAGGAATGGACAGGGCTAGATATTTCTACACTTATCCGCATCGCTGAGGATAGAATTCGCTGGAGGACTCTGTGTGCTGAAGCTTCCAATGTGGTACCCCTACGACCCTGAAGGGTTATGGGTTTTATTGATTGATTGATACTTCTAGTTAAATACGATTTCAGAATCCAACAATCCTACACTTTAATTAAAGCTATCTGTATCTCTCTTTGGTTTTGTTTCGTCTACACAATTTGCCGTTTATATTTTTTAGTCCTTCATCGGTTATCGTCTCATGGCAAACACCATTTTATCTGTTGACGTTAATTGTTCAGTGATGTATCGTATATGTATATATTCTACCCTTTGAGTCTTGTTCTATGTTCCTTATAATGATCGTTGCTCAAAACATCAATTATGTGTGTTTTAGTAATTCACAAAATTTCACTCTCTAGTATTTTCACTCTTAGTGATTCACATACTCCATTATTTAGTGTTTTCACTTTTCATTGGCTAAATTTAAACCCTTAGATAAGGGGTTCAAACCCACCCTCCCTTAGCAAAATAGAACATAACGTTTAGTACTAGAAACCTAACCAAAAGAGCTCTAGAAGAACCGCGGATTTTTAGAATGGCTGTTGTTGTCCTTTACAAGATTTAGAGGTACACCCATAATTTGTTTAGCAATATAATAATGTTAAGTAGGTTGTCATTACTTTTTATAATCTGTACGGATACATGGTTGGGGTGGGTGTGAACTTCCTTCCACTGCCGCTTGAGACGAGCTCTGTGACTTTCTGCTACATAACCCTTGCAGCTGGGCACCATATCGAATTATGCAAGTATTGTCCAGGAATAATCGACCGACAGATGACATAAGGCTTCTGCTGTTTGTCCGCGTATAAAATTTCATGTCAAAATCATCACAGGAAAATTTATGTCCTAGTTCCTCATGAAAGCAGGTGTCAGGTATTATGTTTTACTTAACGTGGGTGGCCTGGTTCTCAAAATTTCTGTGACTTCACTGTATGTGTTTATCAATTTTCTATGATGTTTACATTTCATCAAAGCATGTTCCTATAGTAGTTGTCACGTCGTTCGCTTGGTACGCAGGAGGTTGCAGTTTAAATCCCGCTTGTGACCTCATGTCTGGAATTATTCTGAGATTACTGGGATGATATTGATGAAAACGTTATTGATTCTGAGATTACTGGGATGATATTGATGGAAAAAGTTATTTACGTGTTATGAGTGGTAATCACGGCAGGAGGTGTACCGCTTTGCTGATCGGGACGTAGTACATGCGGTGTAACCTGAGTTCAATGAAGTAAATCTGCTTAGCCTTTTCAACCTTTATTTTTTTATTATTTTTTATATATAAATAAAAGTATTTTTTAGGGATCCCTTTCACTGGAGCCGACTATACGTGACTACAAGAACACGTGAATATTATATAAATGAGTGATTGATCCAAATGAAAAGAAATTTAGAAGCTGCGACATTTGCAATCGTAATAAATCAGCCGTTCATGATGGCTTGCAAATGACTATGTTCTGTAGCATTATTTGCAATTGTATCATTCGTGTGATTACGCAATATACCACTCTTAATGTCATCGCTTGTGGACGCTTTCATTGCGAGGAAATAGGAGTTCAACTGGATGTGTTGTGATGCCTCCTATTCTTCTCGTAATTAAATTAAACACTATATGTTCATAATAGCGTGAGAAAAGAACACTGAAAGTCTTGTCAAACCTCGCATACTGTGTAAGGCTGGTTGAAAACGAATAACATCCACATGTTACACGACGAACATGTGAAATCTGGACGAACATGGTTTCAAACCCATTTTCTGTCCTATGATTGTTTCTATTATAATATATTATCCATGCTTCGTCATTATGTTAGGTATAACAACATCAACCCTATCAATATATCAGAAGGGAAGATAAGCAGTAATGAGTCATAATTGGGTTACTAACAAACCCAGCTGTGACTAATGCGACTTCATGAGAGATAATCTTTTCTTTTAAGGAACAAGTTAACTGTGGATGATTAGATTGTAACGAAACAATTCAGTGAGAATACCATAGAGGGGGATGTGATTATATACACTGATGGATCTGTAATTAGGCAAGTTCGCAGTGCTTGGGCCTTTACAGCTCAGTGCGCAGGTAAAACGATCAAGGGGGAAAGTGGTTCCTTTGCGGTCACTACGAGTAGTATGACCATGGAGACTATGGCGGTGACTAGGGCATTTGAGTGGCTACGCACACAGAAGGTAACGCAGGTCTTCATCTTGAGTGACTCTATCAGTATGATTAAGAAGGTACAAGTGGGTCTCGTTCGCTAACAGTGGATTGAGGCCTTGAGAAAGGCGAGCTTGAAAGTGATTACATTTATTTTCGTGCCGGGACGTTCTAGGCAATGAAAGAGCGGATCAATTGCCATCGTGCGCGATTGTGGCACAGGGCGATGGGGCAATGGATCGAGCTGACGTTTTGAACTCCTTAAGAGATATAACACACAAGAGTGAGACTAATGTGGATGATGATTACTTTTCAATGGCTAGGATTGAAGATCAGGGATTGAAATGCGGTGTTGCTAGAGGTGAACATTTTGGAGGGTGCAGAAGAATGATGGTCAACCAGCATAGGACAGGTATTGTCAGCAGAAGTGTAATGGCGAGATACTCAAGGAGAGATCGGAGCAACTATGGACGTGTCCAGTTTGCAGTGATGATGATCCGACGACTAACTAACTAATTCTGGATTAAAAGATAACAGTCCATCTTTTGTTAAGAATTAGCTCTATAGAACACAATATAAATATATTTGTCCAGCAGCAAATCAACAAACTTGCAGGTTATCAATAACCACAGTTGCCAGTGAGATGAAACGGAGTCAATTTCTTTGTTTTGTGCATGTAACGAGACATCACTCGCTTACTAATATTATTTTGCAAGAAACAGTCTGTGGTGGAAGTAGAGGCGAAGGACATGACCTTCCACGTGAGTCTGTGGTGAGATCTTCTGAACTTCCACTGGAGGCAGCAGTGAGATCTTCTGAGCTTCCACGTGAGACAGTGGTGAGATCTTCTGCCCTTCTTGATTCTTGATTAGAAACTGGTCTCAAATCACGTGGGGCATTCCCATAAGTGCTCCGCCCTCTGTTCCATCTGCCTTCTGACTCGATTGCGTTTCGAGTCTAATGCCGCCGAAACAGACGTCGACATCAGGGCACAACTCTGGCCCTTGCAACAGGTTTCTTTTTTGTTACGCCCACCCACGTCGTGCCAGTAACTAGTCAAAGCACAACGTCGACCTGTTGGAACAACATGGTAACTGTTATCGAAGGTTACGACTACGTGATTGTATAAATGACGTGACATGAAGCTTCTATAAGAAGATAACCTCAATATAAAGGCATGTCATCTACTAAGGTTTTCTGTTTCATGGTTGGTTTGTCTAGTGAGCCATTGGTGAGACACAGAGACGCAACCGAATGATGCAGCAGTGAGATCTTCTGACCTTCTACATGAGGCAGCAGTGAGTCCTCTGATCTTCCACTAAAGGCAGCGGTAAGACCTGGCAGCTCCTGTCATTTAAAATGATATACACATGAAAGAGAGACTCAGTTGTTTGGTAGTTTATATCTTAGTTGTTATATCAATGTCGTTCATATTGACACATCCGACTTCAGCATATGATTTTTGATATTTTTATATATCTTTGATACACACATCAATGCTCCTATTATGGTGTTACAAGAAACATGAAATATAACGATACATTGATGAAAATCACCAGCAAAGTGAAATCACATTATATAAAGTTGTTATACGATGCGAGTCTATTGGGCTGTATAATTGACAAGGAACGCTATGGCTCAACACTTTTCTAAAAGAAAATAGTGAGAAATATAAGATCTGTGTCATGTGACGTATTCCTTCCAGAACGTTGTCTTCCCAATGAACTCTCTGAACCTCTCTCTGTCTTGGGCGATGTGGCTTGCATTTTCTAGCGATTTATTCATGTTATCTTTAATGTCGTCAGTCCATCGTCTTCTTGGTCTGCCCCTTCTCCTCTCCCAGGTACTCTTTCCTCCAATATTTGTCTTTCTAAACAGTTATGTTTCTTTATATGACCAAACAGGCGTAGTTTTCTTTTTGTTATTGTGTTTAGTAACCAACACTCTGGAATATTCAGTGTGTTTATAATATCTGAGTTTCTGATTTTATCCTTCCATGATATTCTAAGTATCTTCCTGTAGCATTTCAGCTCGTAGGCGCTGATTCTCTTTGCCGCTGTTTTACTTAGAGTCCATGTTTCACATCCGTATGGTGCAACCGGAAAAATAAAAGTTCGTAACATTAGCACTTTCGTTTCTATTTTGTTGTTTTTCCATGTTTTTCAGCCGTGTTATTTTGCAATATGCCATTGCCAATCTCTTCCTTATTTCTGCCATGCAGTCTCCTGCACCGTTGATGTTTGCTCCTAAGTATTCAAATTTATCCACACATTCTATCTCGGTATTGTCTATTCTGATTTTTGGTTGTTGTGTTGTTATATCTGTTGACATGATTTTTGTTTTCTGCGTGTTTAAATACAAATTTTGTGCCTCGCTATATTTCTTTGTGTTCTTGATTAGTTGTTCCAATCCCTTTATATCGTTTGAAAGAAGTACTGTGTCGTCTGCGTAGCGTAGTTCCGGGATTAGGAATCCACCTATGTTTAAAGCGTGGTAGTCAGCGTTGTGTATGTCTTCTCTCACATTCCTCATTATACTTTCAGCGTAGATGTTAAACAGGTATGGGGAGAGTGTGCACCCTTGCCTTACTGCACTCTGTACCTCAAACCACTCTGAGAGATCGTCCTCAAACTTCACTGCAGCCTTTTGATCTTGGTAAAGTTCCTCTATTAGATGAATCAGATGTCTTGGGAAACCCATGCTGTTCATGATCTCCCAAGAAATATAAGACAGTGAGAAATATAAGACAGTGAGAAATATAAGGTAGTGAGGTTAAAGCTTGTATTTACAAAATAATGTTGGATGTGTTGGGGCAAGAGCAAGATGGGTAGAGAATGACTAAGATAAAAGATGCTTGACTAACTAGTATTGTGGCATGAGAGCACACGGTATCGGAAATGATTGACGAGATAGAAGGCTGTGGAAAGAAATGATAACCAACGTCACGCGGCATGGGCCATAAGAAAAACGTTGGGGCACACAACACATTTTATCTCCCTGGCGTAGTGGTTAAGCTGTTCGTCTTGCGTTCAAGAGGTCACGGGTTCGAAACCAGCTCGAGTCGTCTTGTTTATAAGGTGGATTTTTTTCGGAGATCCCCGTTGATTATCACTTGAAGCTACGGAGTTACGTGCTATGAGTGGTACTCTCGGCAGGCGGCGTGCCGCTTCTTTGAGAGTTACAGAGTACATATGGGAAACCGAGTACAGTGAAGTCAATCTTCTACGGCTTTTAAACCCTTTTAAACAAATTGCAGTTCAGTGAGATGTCAGGATGGAAAAGACAGTTGTGAACCACAAATTGACGTTCAATGAGATGTTAGGATGGAAAAGACAGTTGTGAACCACAAATTGAAGTTGTTAGGATGGAAAAGGCAGTTGTGAACCACAAATTTCTAGTGCCTGATTAAACACATATTTACTTCATACAAGAATCAGGCGGGCGGCACAGGTAAATCTTTCCAGGTATACGACCAGCAGTGAATAATAAAATATAACACAGAAGTCATGCGTGGGAGTAAAACAAATACAATCTTATATGTTGTTACAAAAAAACGGAGGTCGTGGTGATTGAATTACCAGAACCGCGACCTCCAATATTTTTTATGGCTATAAAGATCCGATATAACCAAATTAGACTCACGTCCGCGGTTGAAACAAGCGTGTACCACACAAGGGGTGCATATTAAATTAATTACCTGACCTGACACCGTTATCTAGACAAGGATCTGATATAATCAATATAGACACCGCTCATAGATTGAAGGTGTCGTGCCTAGGAAATAGGTTTTAACAAATATTTGACAAATTTAAAACAATAAAACAACTACAGTAGAATACCTCTATAGCGAATCACTCTATATCGCATCCCTTTATAACAAATCTCGGTCTATAAATTTTCAACTGTATAGCACTTTTCTAAATCACAAATCATATTTATTCTATATTATTTGTACTGTTTATAGAGAATTTATGTTATTACATACACATTTTGTCGGTCTGGATCAAGATGTTATAATGGAATTCCACTCTATTCAAATATTCGTAAAGGAATTGGCTTATATATTCACTCTCTTACATGTATACAAATTAAAATAACCCATAGCATTTATTAATGCCGTAGGGGTGTGAGATGTTAGCGATCTCACATTTCAGAGGCTAGGCAAATGAAGGCGGTAGCAATCTCCTCTCCCTCGCAGTCTTTACTTCCCGGATTAAACCAGTACCCATTTAAGGCTTGGTCGACTTGGGAACCGTTGCAATCTGAAAACCACTCATATGCGAAGCCAGTGCACTAACCACTGCACTACGTGGCTCCCAATATGTATAAGTCGTGTAATCGACGTTTAGGCTCACCTATAGTACCGGTATGACAATGGGTCCTATTTGACGAGTACCTTAAGTACCGGTACGCCAATGATCGTTATGTGAAAATAGAATACATGCTGGCTCGTTATAAACAGCCTTCTATAGTGATTCATTTTTCTTTTGATTTTCGATGGCCACTTTGTATTAACATCAAATGACAATCAAAATCACAGTAACAGTCAAACGAATCATTTTAGAATGTTTTTTCAATGCGCCGACATGTCGTATATTGTAAATTGGTCACGGTTGAAACACCTTACCCAGCACACAACCAGGAAACAGAGAAAACTCCTGAGTAAGCATTTCTTCCATTCCATACATACATTGAATAACAAAAACTGCAATACAACAAATATATATTTGATAATACTCAACAACGCGGTAGATATTTTTTGCATGTGACACAGTGAAGAATACCTACACCCACAATTTCTTCAACAATTTCATTATTATATTTCATGAATTGCTTACCATCAGTTCGAAACGATTCACGTGAGTTACTGCATAGAATATAAAATTAAACGTGTGTAAATACAAGTGTTAAAAATTCTTGAGAATTCAGAAGCTACAAAAAATACATTTATTGAATACTTTATACATTCTATTTTTATGAGAAGTTATTGAATGTGTTTGCGTCAATATAAATAATTCTGGCTCGTGCAGTTTGTGAGGTCCTTACAAAGCATCGCAGAGAACACATCCTGCGTTTACTTTTTGAATTTTTAGCGCTCAGCAGGGATGCAGATCACACAAAGCAAATCCTTAGCTAACGACGCATGCAGTAGTTACGATGATACCTCTAAACGTTTGCATGATTTTATCTTGTTTTTCTTAACGATCAGAAATTTCGAGGTGGAGATCACCCTAACAGAAGCACATTCCTCACAGGTGGTCGCGTGTAGTAAGGATCATATTTTATTGCTGGTTGCTTTTCTTTATATTTCCTGGATTTTAATAAAACACAACATAAAACAGTGCTGAAAAAGACCCCACCAGACATCTCAAAACAAACAACATTAGCTTGATGTCAGCAATACAAACTGAGCACGTGCGTAACGTGAAGAATTTTAACGTAATATTTCTTTTTACACGAATCTGCATATTTGTGAAGTGGAGGAATACATGTAGACTAGAAAAGAAAATGTGCAACAGATTCTTCTTCTTCTGAGTTCCTCATTAAACTCCTGCAGATTAACATAATATGTGCAACAGATCCTTGCAACAGGTATACTCACGGCATGCCATATAAAATATGTGCAACAGATCCATGCAACAGATTTACTCACGGCATGCCATATAAAATATGTGCAACAGATCCATGCAACAGATATACTCACGCATGTCATATAAAGTATGTGCAACAGATCCCTGCAACAGATATACTCACGGCATACGATATCAAATATGTGCAACAGAACCTTGTAACAGATATACCCACGACATACTATATCTAATATATTGTGTCATAAACACCAATATTATTTGATTTTTCTCTCAAACTTCCCATCTCTGTCCGATGTCTGTTGAGCAATCTCCTGTGGCGTTGATGGTGCGCCCCGAGATATTCAAAGTTGTTCACATATTTAAGCTGCTCTTTGTCAATGAATATTATATGTTTTAGTTAATCTATGTTTATACGCACTATTTTTGTCTTTTCTTTTGTTGCGTTGTGGGAAATATTGCCAACTGTGATATGCTATTTAACTAACAAAATCATATGTCGTAAACCTGTGGTGGCACCTTGATATTAGGGTTGTGTCATCTGCATTCCTAATGTCTGGAATCTCATGTCCAAACTTTAGCTTGGAAAAAATGTATCTGATGAGAGTTGTGTGCAATTTAACTGTAATATATTCACACTTCAGCGAGATATCGAATATCGGTATGGCACTATGATCTTTAACTTTGACTCGCAGCAACTCCATTTCTGGGTCTCATTATGCGTTTCCTACAGCATGTCGTGGGTGGTTCAGTTCGACAATTTCGTGCTCCACTTGTGCGTCATTAACACACGACAACAGGTGTAATATACAGCAGTGTACACGCTGTAGTAAAATATGTAGATAAGACTCTAAAAATAAGATACATAATATATCATGAAATTATATTGTGACACACTGTTGACATTCCTTCCGGTACGACTTAACCATGGAGACAAACTACAAACAGCGAAACTAGTCGAAGAAGATTCAAGATCACACTATATTTATTTTAAAAAGAAAGCGAATTAGCTAGTACATCCCCATCGAGACCAGCACCGTATAGAGGTGATGGTGCTTAGTTCAGGCATCAGGGGCTGGAAACTAAGAGTGGTCGGGCAATCCCACTCGAGCAGGACCATAGTACTGCCCAAGTAAGCAGAGTGCTGAAGACGGAGGCATGCAGCCAAGAGGAGCACAGATAATCAGGATGCCACGAACAAAACACAATGGAAACATGTCTGTATTTATAAATAGTTATGGTGCCTGCCCAGTGGCGGACGTTTAGGCAGGGAGGGTACCGGGCCCTATACCTCGAAAGGGTCCAACCTCAGTTACTGGAAGTCCTCAATTGCCCCGAGGAGCCAGGAGGAAGGGAATAGAGCTACTGGCCAAACAAACAAACGACCAATAAAAATAATGCACTGGAATGCTGAGGGTGTCAACAATAAAAGAGATGGATACAGCAAAAAATTGGAACTTGAAAATGTTCTCAGTGACGAACAAGTTAGTATATACTGTATCCAAGAAACACACCTCAGCAGCGACATAGCCTTCAAAATCAGAGGCTACTAGTGCTACCGGTCAGGGAAAGGGTGGAATTCTGACACTTGTTAAAAACAATATCAGCGCATGTCAGCTGGAAGTATATATGGAAGGGGCATAATACCAGATGCTCCACCTAAAAACAGACAGTGCAGAATTCCATCTCCTGAACTACTACTGCCCAAATGATAAATCATTGGCACTAGACACAATTCCAGACAAAGAGAGAATTATAGTGTGTGGTGACTTCAACAGCCACTCTCAGAGCTGGGGCTACGATCATATCGACAAGAGAGGTGAGGAACTTGAGAGCTGGCAGGATGAAAATAATCTCATCCTTATTAACCAGCCAGCAGACTCACCAACCTTCTACTCGAGAGCATAGCACACCACGACCTGGCATTCCACTCACCAGGCTTGGAATGGAACATCACACGTGTAGTTGGAAAGCAGCTTGGAGGTAGTGACCACAGACCAGTATTTCTGAAAATCCACAATGAATTTACCAAGGACAGCAGCACGCTCTCTAGGTGGAACTAAAAAAGGGCAGAATGGAAAATCTACCAGCATTTAACCAGTGTTCTAGCTAAGGACATGAACTTGGACAAAGACATCAACAGAGCAGTGAGTGAATTTAATAGATGTATACTACATGCTGCTAGTAAAACCATACCCAGGGGGGCACGAAAAACTACAAACCCTACTAGAATGATCATCTGGAAAAGCTGCAAAATGAGATGGAAACATCTAGACAGCAGGCTGAGAACAGACCTAGCCAAGAACATCACAACATATATCAGCAAACTAAGGCTAAATTTCAAAGAGCCAAGTTACAAGCCAGACGGAGCAGCTGGAAAGAAAAAAACGAGTCACTGAACCTAGAAAGAGATACTAGGAAATTATGGAAACTTGTAAAACAACTAAATGATGAAGGTACAGGGAGAAATACCAGGATCACACTTTATAAAGATAGAAACATTTTAACAGGTAAACATGCAGCTGATTACTTTGCAGATTCCTTTGCAGAAGACAATAACGTCAAAGTCAGCCCAGACAAACAACAGGAGGTTTGAGAGAACCAGCAAAACATTGGACAAGGCGAACCTATACCTGAAGTCATGGAGGCACCAATCACAATGAGAGAACTGGAGCATGCAATATCCAAATTGAAAATGAAAAAGTCCCCTGGAGCTGATGGAGTCCAATGAAATGATTAGAAACCTGGGAATTGCAGCAAGAGCAAAGCTACTACAGATCTTTAACACAAGCTGGTCCACAGGTAATGTACCACAGGCGTGGAGAGAAGCAATAATGATACCACTCCTCAAATCAGGAAAAGATGGCAACACAGTCTCAAACTACAGGCCCATCAGCCTCACAAGCTGTCTATGTAAAACAATGGAACGCATTATCAATCTTAGGATGCAGTGGTACCTTGAAAGTGAAAACCTTCTTGTATCACAGCAAGCAGGTTTCAGACAGTGCTACTCTACTGAAGATCAGGATACCTACCTCTCCCAAGAGATTGAGGATGCCTTCCAAGATAAGAAACTGGTACTAGCAGCATGGATAGACCTCAGGAAAGCATTTGATAAGGTCTGGAAAGAAGGGCTCCTAAAGAAATTGCGAAATTGCAGGGTTAGCTCAAGAATGTACAAATGGGTAAAAGCATACTTGCATAATAGAAGAGCCAGGGTGCAATTAGATGGTCACAAGAGCAAGAAAGTTCTACTGCGTCATGGAGTCCCCCAGGAAGGAGTCCTGTCACCCACACCATTCTTGGTTTACATCAATGACCTAGTTGCTGAACTACCACACGGTATCAAAGTGGCAATGTATGCTAACGACCTGGTGATCTGGTGCACGGAAGAACATGCAACAGTGGCCACTAAACAAATACAAAGAGCTATCGATGCCTTAACCGTATGGGCAAATAGATTGTGCATCAGCATTAACACAGATAAGTGCAGCACTACACTCTTTACCCTCTCACCAAAACAAAAAGCTGGTCATATGAAGATAGATGGAGAGCTCTTGAAAGAAGACAAACAACCCACATACCTCGGAGTTACTTTTGATGATAAGCTGACATGGAAGCAGCACATAAACAAAGCAACAACAAAAGCCAGGAGGAAGTTAGCTATCCTGAGAAAACTATGTGGAACCACATGGGGAGCCAGTGGATATATACTCAGTAAAGTTTACCAGCAAGGCATAAGACCACACCTGGAATATGGTTCAACTTAGTGGTGTCCCGCATCAAACACCACATTACAAGATCTAGATAAAGTGCAAAACCAGTCACTTAGAATAATGTTGGGAGCAATGAAATCAACACCCATAGTAGAGATGCAGAAAATGGGAAAAATGCAAACACTTTGAGAACGTAGAGACACAAAAGTACTAATTCAGGCAGAAACGTTTCAGTGTATGCCAAGTCATCCAATGAAGGAAAGATTCCAAAATCTAGCAATGGGGCGACTGAAAAGGAGCAGCTTTATCCATCAAGCTAAACGACCCCGTAGACAACTTACAGACCTACCTGAAGTTGACAGCCCCTTAAGGTCTGTACCAGAACAAACCACATGGAGTGAAAGCCATGGAATGCCAATATACATTCAGACCCATGTGAAAGGAATACTAAGCGAGGACGAACAGAACAGTGTGCAGCGAATGACAGTCACCCTCAGTTTCCTGGATGAGGAATATCCACACGATATATGGGTCAGAGTGTACACAGATGGGTCAGCACAGAATTCTGTGAGGAATGGAAGTGCAGGTGTATATATATAATATCCACACAAGCCTAGAGATACAATCAGAACACCGACAGGAAAATTCTGCAATAATTATGATGCAGAAATCCAGGCAATTAGTGTGGCAGCTTAAAAAACTGCTGAACTCCAACTCTGACCTACAGCCTTTGGTATTCCTGACAGATGCAAGGTCAGTGCTTCAAGCTCTCCAGTCTGGAAAACTAACAGACTTCAAAAAACTACTTAGCGAATTGTCGTAGCAGCATAGGGTAACCATGCAGTGGATACCCTCTCACTGTGGAATACCAGGAAATGAACAAGCAGACCAACTGACTAAGGAAGGTGCTGCTGAAGACCAACCAGATATACCAATCACCTACCATCAGAAAAAAACAGTTGATCAAGTCAATCAGAAAGCCAGAAACACCAACACAAGATGACTATCACAATATGAACAGATCAGAACAAGTTATAATTCTACGTCTCAGAACAGGACACAACCAACTCTGCAGTCACATGTATACAAAGTTCAAGATTGGCAACACGGCCATGTATACATGTGGACAGGCAGCACAGAGTGCCAAACATATACTTCAAGAGTGTTCTGAGCGTGAAACGCTGAGGCAGACATATTGGCCAGAGGAAACAACACTGGAATCAAAGCTCTATGGGACACTGTATGAACTACAAAAGACAGTGAGTATTATTAAGGAGACAGAATTACAGATATAGACATGTTTCAATTGAACGAAAGAAGAAGAAGAAGAAGAAGCTACTGTATTCGAAAATAAAAATAAATTGTGACCATAAACGCAACATATTCCTTTCATTGGACTACAACCTGTCAGCTATCAGGAGTCTGAGAACAAATATAGAAGAACAAACGAAGAAGAGAAGATTGAAAATCCAAATATTATCTATGTCAACAATGTATATAAATACGAAGTTGCGGCGCGAATACGTCTGTGAGCTTTTACAAAACCTTAACCCTAACAGCAGTAGCGTTGTTCGGTTGCGTAGCAACTGTGTAGAAATAATACAGTCTATGCACACAAACGTAAATATAGAGCAAACAACAACATAATAGGTGTCGTAATGAAACGCATGGCATGGCCCCTGTTAAGTAATGACAAGTGTATTATCAATTAAAACACACTTCTTTCGGTGCCCAGATCCCTAGCCGCCAGTCAACTTCACTGAAATGGCTCGCTGATAATCCGGAATGTTAAATATGGAGATTTGGGCGTTCGTTGTGTAAACATTTTTTTTTCTTACATGAAGTGATCTTCTTTGTGTCAAAATAGCGATTATTATTAAGAGCATCTGTTTGAAATATTTGGAATTCCAAGCTAGTGGACCAATTAGAAACGCCAGAACAGTTAGAATTCCTTACGTGAAGTTTAGAATTCTTGATCGTATTGAGAAATTACAATCAGCAGATCGATATAATTTCTATTATTTTCGAAAACTAGAATTGCTATAAATATGAGACTTCATATGGCGGGGACTAATTTAAACGGAACATTTTTTTTAGAACTAATAGGGAATATACACAGAGATCCTGGTTTGAACCGCATCCTCCTGACTACAATGCAAACGTCATAACCATTACGCAAGTAAGATCCCCGTATGAAGAAAATAGATACGACACATAGAGAACAAAGACAGCAGGCTAGTATTTATATAAAGTATGATGTTTCATTTTTAAAGTGGTACTACTATTTATACAAGTAGGCAATCTCATTTTAAATATGAGACAAGTATTTATACAAGTAGGCAATCTCATTTTAAATATGAGACAAGTATTTATACAAGTAGGCAATCTCATTTTTAACGTGATGCTACTATTTATACAAGTGGACAATCTTATTTTTAACATGTAGCTAATATTTATACAAATGGGTAATCACATTTTGCAACATCAATCAGTCTAATGTTACTCTAGAGTATTGAATGGCCCGCGGGTCAATTCCGGCCAACCACAAAATTTTCAGGCCCGCAACTAAAAGTACTATTTGAGCTAAGCTTATAGCTTTAAAACAAAAACTCTATTTAGAGATTTAAAAAAAATAATTAAAAAACTGTTCGTCCAAAGCCACAAGGAAAACTCACTTTGTCTAGTCAATTCAAATAAGATTGCAAACCTCTTTTCTAGAAACAAATGTTACCACTATCAATCCGATAGTTTTTGTTTACCATCCGTCGAAGACGAACGTATTGAGCGATTGACGCAAAACTGATATCGCTCATTTCGATTCTCTGGACTGTATCCTTCTGTAGATCTAGCAAGACCATTGTTCTGCTACAAGAGAGATTTAACAGGAGGTAAAGAATGAAGCCAAACCCAATACTAATAAGAGCATATAATACAAGAATATCTGGGCGCAAAGCCAAAGATAGACCAAGAAAACGGTGGATAGAAAACATCAAGATAACCTTGAACAAACATGGACTAAATGCAAACTCGGCGACACATCTGGCCTTAAACGACAGCTTAAGCTACCATAATCATTTACCCGGGGAAAGACAATAGACCCAAAAAAAGAATGAACACTGAAAAGGAAGAACCTCCGGTACCTATCTTATTTGCTAGCCTTGGTTGCAAAAATATTACATGCCAACTTGATTTAGATCCAGGCCTACTTGGACATGAATTAATTATACCAGCAACTGCACCATTGTAGCTGTAATAAAAATATTAATTGTCAAATTATTGGAGAGTATCAAGTGTTTTTTGTTAACAAATTATTGGAGAGTATCAAGTGTTATTTGTTAATAATCTTATGGTAGTGGTTAGTAAGTTAGCCTTGTAATTATAACTAGCACAATTGCAAAGACAGGAGGGGTAGACATACCTACCTGTAACGTCCTCATTGTTGCCATTGAGGATATTTGTATACTGAGCAAAGGTCAGATGGGTCATTGTGGAACTCCGTGCACTGACCATAGGTGAAACGTGTCATTGCGTATCTGGGTAAACTGGTTAAAGATAATATTTGTCATTGCGGATGTCGGTACACTGACTAGAGGTGAGATGTGGCATTGCGGATCTCTGTACACTGACCAACGATGAGATGTGTTATTGGAAATCTCCGTAGACTGACAAAAGAAATGCGATTGATCAGTAAGGTCCCAGAACACTGACCAAAGAACATGATATGTGTCATAGTACATCTCCGTACAGTGACCAAAAACCATGAGATTTGTCATTGTAAATCTCCGTACAGTGACCTAAAACCATGAGATTTGTCATTGTAAATCTCCGTACAGTGACCAAAAACCATGAGATTTGTCATTGTAAATCTCCGTACAGTGACAAAAGAACATGAGATTTATCATTGTAAATCCCCGTACAATGACAAAAGAACATGAGAAAGGAACTGCGACATATAAAATTGAATACCTAAGAAACTTCGTTTATAAAATAATGAGTATTAACTTTAATAGACACCGTATTAAGTCTTACAGCCCAGGGACTGACAGACTGATACACAGTGATACTGTAAACAAATACTGAAAATAGAATAAATCTTAGCTATTTACGTACCTGAGACGCTTCATGGATGATCTGAAGCGAATCATAGTTCATTGAGGGCATTGGTGCTCTAAGGGGCGTCCATAAACTGTGTCAATAATTAAGATCGGGGGAGGGTATGAAAACCTGTGAAAATTGTTGACAGTTTGATAAAAGTTGACGTCAACATAGCAGTTTCTATAAACTTATTCAGTTGTTTGAAATTGGAGAAATAATTCAAATAAATCTGATAAAAATGTTTCAATATTTTGCACATTTTCTGCTAAAGATAATTTTAGTGTGGTTAGGGGACTCAATTTGTGACAGAATTACACAGCTCTTGAATTCTTGACCAAGTTGCTGACCCGGAAAAGATGGGGGGGGGGGGGGAGGGAGAAAATTGTAATAATTGTGTTGACGTACATATAGAGATCCGCTAACCTGATGATTGAATGAAGAATGGTGAAAAAGAAGTACTTTTGTACTTACACTTTAATATTTGTTACCTACTATAATGTCATTTACCTGCATACCTACATTAAGTTATCTGCGCGTGTTATGTCTGTTGCCTGCTTCCTACGTTTTGTCACTTAAAAGTCATCTGTGTGCCTACAGTTTACTGTGCATAATTTGGAGGTTTTTGTATGTATGCGATCAAAGCATCTTGAGTCGAGGAATAGCCCGCTAAATGTAAGACTTGAGATACTCGTAGCTTTTTTTTTTGCGCTCTTATATTCCCAAATAGATATCTCTTATATTCCCAAATGGATATCTCTTTTATTACCAAACGGATATCTCTTATATTCACAAACGGATATCTCTTATAATCACAAACGGATATCTCTTATATTCACAAACGGATATCTCTTATATTCATAAACAGATATCTCTTATATTCACAAACGGATATCTCTTATATTCATAATAGATATCTCTTATATTCACAAACGGATATCTCTTATATTTATAAAACGGTTATCTTTTATATTCCCAAACGGATATCTCTTTTATTACAAAAACGGATATCTCTTACAGCACCTCCATGATCATATTAGATTTCCAACAGGATGTAACCACCAAGAGAAGGTAACAAACAAGAGAGGGTAAACCACCAATAGAAGGTTAAACCACCAATAAAAGGTTAAACCACCAAGAGAAGGTTCAATTATGTGTGTCACCGTTTTATTTAGGCCAAACATTTTTTATAGCCTATCCTATTCAAGACGTAGCCATCAGCATATCATTTTTTGGCTGTTATGGTTTTCTAATCAAAATAAATACTTCCAGTAGTTTGCTATTGCATTTTAAACAATTTTTGCAAGTAATTATTTAGGACTTCATTCGTTATGTTTTTGACTATTGTCGTGATTTTCGTTGGTTATATTTTTTTTTTTTAAATTTGGATTCGCATACCAAAATACCAAGAACGAACAAAGAAATATACGGAGCTAATCGAAATGTTCCTTTCGGAACATGCTTACGTTTTCTATTGAAAGGCTTACAGTACTGTCGAAGGTTATGATTGGACACGATACATTTTATAAGAATGCAACACTAACGCAACAGACAGATGATGCTGGAAGCCCATTACAGACAATTTTCGATGCGGAGACGGGACCAATGCTGAGATGTAATTGCAATAACAACAAGGATACATTGGCTGATTCAGTAAAGAAAATGTCGTGAAAGCGTGTAAACAAAGGAACTCCTACAGTATATCTTTCTATTTGAAGAGGAATTTAGGCTTGTGACTTTCCCTCGATGTGGGATTATATTTAAGGCTAACTGCTTGATTTCCGCACGAGCGAGTTCGTGTTGTATGGCCTCCTGCAGTTCTTCAACGTGTTTTCTTTGGAGAAACAAGGACATCGTTGGAGTTATTCTAAGATATATTATACATCGTATGTTTTTGAAAAGCAAAGTCAGGGACGCTAATACTGCTATATTTTATTGTACACCTGCTTAAACTATAAGGAATATAATAGTGTTTAGTGTACACAGCGGTGCGGTATCCACACTAGCATTCTAGCACACAAAGCGGTGCGGTGTCCCCACAAGCATTGTAAGCAATGCCTACACATTTAAATGTGGTTATATATCTCACAAAAGAACAAAATATAGTATAGAACCAAAATCTTTGAAAACTAAGTCTTTTAAAGAGTATAAATCTTGTCAAGATTAATAACTCAAAAACAACTAAAAAAACAACTAAAAATGTGTTAGAAACACACACACAAAAACTCTTCTTTCTTTGACATGATATTTTTTATTCTTGATTAGAAATTAGCCTCATAGCACGTGGGGCATTCCTATAAGTACTCCGCCCTCTGTTCCAGCAGACATCCGACTCGATGGTGTTTCGAGTCTAATGCTGCCGAAACAGACATCAAGGCACAATTCTGGCCCTTGCCATGATATTTCGACATGGTATCGTATTTTCTAAGCATTTTCTTCAGGCGATTTTAACTTTCACTTAATGCAGTGTATCAGTTTGAATTTTCCACAAAACTGGAGAACTGACACGCTCTGTTTTAGAAGTGTTGCAAGCATTTACCACAGTAGTTACACGAGGACAAATCACTATTGATTTGAAAGGCATGATATTGTGAACAGTTCTGGTGTCGTCTTCATGTTTAGAGCCTGTCATAACGTTACACAGAGATAGAGAGGAAAGAAGTGTGTTGTGAAAAAATGGGCTATTCGATAAATGTTTTGGTGCAGGAAGTTCAGAAATAAATCGAGGTAACTTAGTGATAAAATTGTAATGTGTGTCGACACAATAAGTGCAGTGCAGCAATATTCCTGCTGTTCTTGTCATCCTCAGGAATTGCAAGCAAAACGCACTTACTTCATATGTTCGGTGTGGTGGTTTCTCAAAGCTTTTCTCATGGCCACGAGATTTCAGCATTCGGCTTAGTGCAATATTCATTCAAGGAACCTTCTACTCGGATGACGGTCAATATTACGAGATGAGCTGGTATTGTGACTGGGGCACACACTGTCACACACTGTCACAGTGACTGGGGCACACACTGTCACACACTGTCACAGTGACTGGGGCACACACTGTGCATCTTTCTTCTGACGAGATATTCGCAGACGGCCTACTATTCCTTGTATAAGAAAACTATTCAATCACCACCCTCTGTGTACCCAAGTCCCTGACAGATTTTCTTATGTATGAGCCATGTTGGACAGCGGCTATAGTCGAATTGAATTTAGGGTTGATGCACCATCCTAGGTGAGGTGTTGCTTCGCTAAACACGTCAGGGTCTCAGATTTAACCTTTGCATTTCTCACGAACTTGTTCGCCCGTTTGAAATGGCCTTCTAATTTATCATCAAGCACTATCTGTGCTTTGATAATTCTCTATAACGTTTATCACCCAAAGAAGTTGGTAGATCGCTCTAATCTTAGATAAGGAACTTCAACGGTCGGCGAACACATCTCGTGTAAGAAAGACATTATTCCTCCTTATGCCTATGGGTACTAGACACAATGTTCTCTGTATTAGCTGTGTTGAACAACGGAGACAGTCGAGTTAACCTAGGTTTGCTACGTTCTCATAGATAAGAACTTACTCCCCATCTACGTTGTCCTCAGCATCAAGTGTACAAGTCACATCCCTGCTTCGGACACAAATATGAAGAATATGGGCTGTTCGACATTTTTTCAAATATTTTTCCCTTGCTCAATGGGGAGCTGTACACACATACGTTTTAATACCTTGGACTACATGCCCAGTTTGTCATGTCTGATAGTAATAATAATAATGTAGGACTACTATATGTTATAGAAATACATGTGTGGCGCATGGCCGAGAGATTGGAGTGGTGGTCTCACACTAGTGAGGTCTAGAGTTCGATCCCGGGTAAGGACTGGCTTTTTCTGTCGGAGGGATAATTAAAAAACTCACCCTGTATATGACGTGACAACAGCAAGAACATGCGGCCTTTATCACACAGCTACAGAATCCCTGCTTGACACTTCTTAACGGGATACAAGAAGTATTTGAGTTCCTTAAAAAGTACATTGCAAACATGCACCACATGAGAATACACCATAATGCTGCAGAAATACTATTGGAATACCATTATAATAATATTGAGATACAATTCGACTACTTTTGAATACTACAGAAATACCATAGGAATACCACAGGAATATTATATGATTACTATAGGAGTACTTTAGAAATACTTTAAAAAATTATCGGGAATATTCGTCTCATGAGAATACACGAGTGCTCGGTGGAGGTAGAAATAGAAAGAAATCGAAATAGAGATGGATAAAACACACCTTCATAAAACACCCCAACAAATTAAACCAGACAGGTTCTGAGGTGGAACCCACATGCAAACAGGAGAATTGAAAGATCGAGAAATTCTTGCGAGAATAACATTCATAATACAGAACCCATGATGATCTGCAAAACTAAAGAGAAACAAACACTGAACATTAACATACCTGAAGATGTACTACAAAAACTAGACCTTTACCTGTATCATAACTATAAATAATGGTAGATGTTAAACAGCAGTAGAAAGGAAAATAGCAATTGCTAAATTACTTTTCAATAACGTCAGGAAAATATTAGCATCCAAACACATCACACACAAAAACTAAGAGTGAGAATTCTACAAAGTTAAGAAAGTTAAGAAGCGGTGACAGCAGCTCTCACGTGGCTGGCGACGCAACCACCAACAGACTCAGTTATTCTATCTGACTCTCAAAGTATGCTGCGCAATATAGAAAGTGTATGATCATAACTGAATGGGTCACTCTTCTCGACATTGCGCAGAGCATTACGTGGATTTACTGACCTGGTCATGCTGAGGTCAGGGGAAACGAAAGAGCCGATGTGTTGGCTGGTAAAACTTTGGTGAACGGCACCGAGATAGGAAGAGACATAATTCAATTGATTAGAGCAGTCATGGATACCCTACGAGAAGACGAGGAGGAAGTCGAAGGTGACAATGTACATATTCAGAGAATGGTAGAAACGGCAGTGACTAGAGGTGATGGGAGAAAGTTCTCTCTCTCCGGAAAGATCAGAAGAACGAGTAATCAGCAACTGACTGGGACACTGAGCTTATACACTTTTAGATGGCTGACGGAACGGCAAGCAGAGCATATATGGGAATGCCCCCAGTGCTGTGACGCTTGTTCCTAATCAAGAATCAAGAATCATTCTACAAAGTTCTGTACACTCTAAATTAATGTATGGTGTAGAAACTTGGTTAATTAATAAACTAGAAGACAGAATTGATGCCTTGGAATTTAAAAAAAAGTTAAACAGAGATGTTTTGACAACACTGCAAATAAAAAAGAAAGAAATATTAAATGAAACAAACAATAGTTTAGAGATAGGCTTATTAAAAGACAAGACATGTTGCTGATGAGCTTACGTGAAGATAGAGTTGATGTGAGGCGAGCCTGAGGCAGGAATAGATACATGTGGGAGGGAAACCGTGAGGCTTTGTTGTTTGTTGAGTACTGGATTCGACTAGGCCATCTCGGGATGCCTAGTCACGTCACTTTCAAGCTAGTCCTAAGAAGGACTTTTTGGTTATATCACGACGCTGGGTGCGGACAGAGAACTGACGAAAAGTTCTTGAGCCTTGGCGAAAATGACGAAAAGGCTGTCGAAAGTTTGCTGAAACTTGCTTTTTATCCCAGGACGTACTGCGAATAAGAATAATTGTTTCTCTCTTGGAAGTTTCCAAGTCCACAGCAGGTTCACACCTCAGCTAGAGATAATTCGATCCTTGATAACTTAGCCAGACTGCTCTGTTGCCCGGGGTACTCCACGTGGAGGAGTATCAAGGTCTGAACCAGTATGAGTCCTGGTCCTGGCTGCTCGCTTCAACGTCTCTGCACCTCGAAACAGTGAGGAGAGCAAGAGGGAGTCAGATATACAAGTGGGAGGGAAACAGTGAGGCGAGCAAGAGGGAGGCAGATATAAAAGTGGGAGGGAGACATCATGAAATGTTCAGGATACAGTCTATCCGTTAATATCACAAAGATTATGAAACTGGTGATCATGGAGTTCTCTGTTGCTGCCAACCATTGATGCGGATGCGGCCCTTCTGATGATGAGGGATAATATATTCCAGTAGCTCGCTAATTAAAAATATACCGTTTATGTTTGTTGTTATTTGTCCATCACATGATGATGATGACCATTTGTTACATCCACTTTTTAAACTCAGTTGGAGTTATGCACTTGATTATGAGTTCATAGATTTCCATAAGCCCTATTCTGGCCTAAAATGCCCTTGGATAGTTCGGGCATTGGATTAAGAGATGTGTTCCTTTCAAACGACACATAGGGCAGAGGTTTTGGTTATCCGTATGATGCTGTCCACTGTCTGCTACTTTAGTTTCTGGATGGTATTACAGCCTATTAATTCCCCTTCTTTAATTAAGAATTGTGGTTTTAAGGGTTGTTTTAGGTCTTCCTCTTTTTCTTTTACCCTCAGGTGACCACATACGGGCTTGTTGGTTTATTCTGTTTACATCTAGTCTTAAAACGTGACCAAGGTATTTCCATCTTCGTTTTCTTATAATGTTTGAAATATACTCTTGTTGTGTTTTGTCTCTTATATCACTATTTGTGACGAAGTCGCTCTATTTTATGTTCATCAGTTTGCGAAGACATTTGTTTTCGAAGCTTTTTAGTTTGTTGTCTGTTGCTTGAGTCTTGCATTGGATTACCATTGTATATGTTGTTTTTTTTCGTGACTTTCTAACTACTCTCCGCTGCTATTCTGCTGTCGTTCTCCTCTCACAAGATGCTGCGCCTTTTTAATTCTAGACCGCAATGTAAATTTAGTTTGTTCAGCGTCTTCCCATTATCTTTGTCTATTTCAAAACCATTCAGTGATTCCCTTAACGAGTCCTTGTAGCGATTCTTTTGGCCATCTTTAGAATGTATACTCTTCTGCAACTCACCATAGTGAATTGTCTTTGTTAGGTGATGATGTGATGTTATCATCATCATTAAGGGCCGTCTCCGTAACGAAGGTTGATGTGATGTAGGCTCTACGTAAGTCCTGCCCAAGGAATTTATGTCTTCATCACATTAGTGTCAATGCTAGGGTACCAGCTCTATAAAGGACAGTGACATACGGAATGTTGTCATGCCATCTGACGTTCATAACCTAAAAAAGACTCACAGCGTGTAGAGGATTGTCTACATTGTACTCGGGTTTTAATCTTCCATCCTTTTTGTACCATGATATCCAGGTGTCTGGATTAGATCTACAAATATCCCATTAATTTTGGAAGATTAGCTCTTTTGAGGATATTATACTTGTCAGAAACACCTCGATCGTGTAAAACATCGTATATCTCACCTGAAGCAGAATGAATCATAATTGACAAAATCCAACACTTGCTAAACATGTTCATACCTAGCGTCTTGACAGTAGCAGGTATTAAATCAGGTGTGTATTTTCACCTGTATAAATCGACAACATTCGCCATGTAGCCAAAATGTGGAATTGTCTTACTAACGAAACGTATTATAATTTTCCCCGCGATTTTCATTGGCTGTTTATACACAGCGTATACACAAAGTGACTAATAAACATCACGGGAAAATTTTAATACGTCACATTAAAAGGATTATTTATGGTGGGCCAGCAGGACTGTATAATTGACGAAAGGCACGGTTCATCTATGTGTGGGTGTTGGCACTAATTTTACAATTTGTGTTTTCTGTCAACTGCTGATGTACTAACACGTCAGACGTGATGTATTTTACATATTGTTATCATGTTACGATACATCTATTTCTTGCATGTAGTTTCAACAAATGTTATATATAATCGTCCTATTTTGCAAGGGCGCGAAATGGGAGAAAGTAATTTAAATATCACTTCCCGTGCATTTCACAATAGACAACTAAGGAGATGGGGGCGTGTTGATGACACCTCTTCACTTGACCATATTGTGATTGAATTTGTTTACGTCCGATGAATATACTGCCTGTTTGTTTTAACTGTCGTGTTTGTGGTAGATCTCTTGTATTTTTCTGTAAACTGTCTTGTTTATGTTTATGGCTTGTGTGTGTTAACTGTCTTGTTTGTATTAGCTGTCTTGTTTGTATTAGCTGTTTTGTTTGTATTAGCTGTCTTGTTTGTATAAGCTGTCTTGTTTGTATAAGTTGTCCTGTTTGTATAAGCTGTCTTGTTTGTATTAGCTGTCTTGTTTGTATAAACTGTCTTGTTTGTATAAGCTGTCTTGTTTGTATTAGCTGTCTTGTTTGTATTAGCTGTCTTGTTTGTATTAGCTGTCTTGTTTGTATAAACTGTCTTGTTTGTATAAGCTGTCTTGTTTGTATTAGCTGTCTTGTTTGTATTAGCTGTCTTGTTTGTATTAGCTGTCTTGTTTGTATAAACTGTCTTGTTTGTATAAGCTGTCTTGTTTCTATTAGCTGTCTTGTTTGTATTAGCTGTCTTGTTTGTATTAGCTGTCTTGTTTGTATAAACTGTCTTGTTTGTATAAGCTGTCTTGTTTCTATTAGCTGTCTTGTTTGTATTAGCTGTCTTGTTTGTATTAGCTGTCTTGTTTGTATTAGCTGTCTTGTTTGTATTAGCTGTCTTGTTTGTATTAGCTGTCTTGCAAACATTTACATCTTCAATGTCTTTAATCAGGCCTAAGGGGATTTCTTCACTTCCGATCATCAAGGACAATAAGCCGTTGTAGGTCTTAATCTAACATATTTGACTACATCATAATATCAACTATATAATCTTAGACTTTTTCAGATTCTCAGACTACTTCATAATCTCAGACTACTTCATAATCTCAGACTACTTCATAATCTCAAACTACATCACACTTCTGGATAGTTGGTAATACCCGTCATCTGGATTATATTTGGTGTAGTCTCCTTTCCACCTTTTGTTATAGTTGCCTTTAATGATGTTCTTCACTTCTTCATAACTGACCAGATAGTCTTCTTGAGGTAAATTCTCTCCTTCTTTGGCCAGTCTATCTGCAACTTCATTCCCTTCAATGTTACAGTGTAACGGTATCCACTGGATCACTACTCTGTGGAAATGATTGTACAACTGAACTAGAACTGCCCTCAATTCATTCAGTTCGGTGTTCATGTGTAGCTTCAGTGCTGTTATGACAGAGAGTGCATCTGCTAGTAGTACAATATTCCTGTGCACTTGTTCTTTGTGTTGCAAGATAGTTTCTGCTGCTTTCTTGAGAGCTTCCATTTCTGCTTTAAAATTGGCTGAGAGCTTTCCTGTAGCTCTGTCTAGAGTAACATCTTTCCCGTAATTTAATCTGAGGGTCACTCCTCCACCTCCATTCTCAATTGTATTTGTGGCCGAGCCATCTGTATAGGCATGAGTCCATGCATCCTGTGGGTAACTAACTGCGATGTGGTGTTCTGTGATACGCTTTCTCTCCAAGTCTGTCTGAATTACATTCTTTTCTATACCTTCTATTTTTTCTTTTACTTTCACAGTAATAAAACTGATTCGCAAAAAAAGTGGTTGAAAAGGAGTAATAGATTCACATTCTTGTACTCTAATCACTCCATATGTGTTCACTCCCTCTCATCAGAGCTGTACGTATCCTGCCGAGAGTAAAATTCACAGCAGGAACCCTACACCTTCAGGCGATAATCCAATCTGCAGACATGTCCACTTTTTGGCGACATAAGAACTAAACTCTGGACACAGAAGACAGATCTGGAAGTGGAAGTGAAACTGTAGGCTGACTGTGAGGTCTTCTGCTGGCGACTGAATTCCTGGAAGCGGCCCTACTTTATGTACAGATCTCTGAACATCTGACTTCCGGGAAAAAATATATTTTAAAATGCATTAACTAGATGTCGCTAGCGGGTTTCAAACACAGACCAATATGAGCATAAATGTACGCAAGGGATATCCCCAACTGAGTCACAACTAGATGTGAGTCATACGACGCAGTTAAATGGATATTTCTGCAATGAGATTTACATTTTAGTCATAATACATCTATCTTAAAACCGCAATGAAGGTTGCCATTGTGGTATATATATTTCTGAGAGCGTATTTAAATAGTCGTATGAAGATGCACTAATCTTCGGACTTTGTGGCGACAGCATTACTTGATCCGCAACCTCTATTATTTCTTTCTGCTAAAGGCTCTGATATAACCAAATTTGACTAACGTCCACGGTTGAAAATAGCGTACCTCACAATAACATAAGAGATAATTATACTTGATTTAAAAAAAGGTGGACTCTCATAAGTGATCGTTTATTTTATTTAACTAAAAGTATGAGCGTCAGAGCTATCACTTCGAAAAACCGGCGACGACTACACATTTCTTCCATTCACACAATCAGTACCAATTCTTCTTCCGCGTTCGTTTTCCTCTTCCTGGTAGCTAGGAGGATGCCATCCAGAGAACTAAACGTGACGTGTCATAGTTTACAGTTTTTGTGCTATATCTTCTATGTTGGCCTGATATCTGTGATTTCAGCATGTCTTCCGGGTTGTTTTGTACAGTGTACCTACTACAGGATGTGAAAGCGAACTTCCTCCCAAACGTCTCATTACATGCATTTGAAGGTCATAGCGCTACTATTCTTTACTACAATTTATAGTCCCTGGCAACATACAAGCCAATGAATGCCTCCATATCTATTATATAGATTGATATGGAGACAGACAGACATACAGAAACATAGATCGAAAGGCAGATATATACCATTAGGCAGACAGAAAGATCGATAGATAACCAGATAGATATACTAACAGACAAACGTATAGATCGACAGGCAGGCATATATATATATATAACCAAAAGACAGACATATAGTCAGAAACATAGATCGATAGACACATACATAAATCAACAGATATACATATAGATCGACAGACAGACATATATATATATATATATATATATATGACAACAGACAGCTGAACAGATCGACAGATACAGATAGATAACCAAAAGACAGATACAAAGATCGACAGCCAGACCTATATACCAACATACAGACACATTTATCGTCATGCAGAAAGATATATATATATATATACTAACAGGCAGATAGATATACTAACAGACATATATATCGACAGGATTACAGATAGATATATTAACAGGCAGATAGATAGATATACCAACAGGCAGACAGATAGATGGATAGTCAGACAGATATGTGTGTTCATCCTAAACAAGTGATGATGACCATTTTTGCATCCACTTTTGAAAATTCAGTTAAAATTATGACCATGCATAATAGTTCGTAGATGGCTAATGAGCCCTATTCAAGCTGTAAATTTCCTTGGACAGTTCGGACATGGAATGACGACTGATAGACGGATTTTGGTCTATCCGTGACTTTCTAGCTACTTTCCGCTGTTGAGCTGCTGCATTTCTCCTGCAGAAAGATATACCAACAGACAGATAGATATATGGACAGGCAGACAGATAATTAGATATACTATCAGACAGACAGACATATCGACACGCAGACACACACACACACACACAAACATATATATATATATATATATATATATATATATATATATATATATATATATATATATATATATATATATATATATATATATAGATATACTAACAGGCAGACATATATATATACCAACAGACAGAGATGGACATGCAGACAGATGTATACGTCAATAGAGAGAGATACAGATATAATACATTATAACTTTGGACCATCTGAAAATGAGTGACAGTGTACCACCAAAGTGATAACCTGATCTGATTCACGTATGGATTGTTCCACCTTGTGTCACTAGCACACCTGTAACTTTTCCAGGTGACAGCTGTGGGTGGAAATATATGTATCCGTAGGTAACTAATGTCTTTGTACCTGGGACCAGTTTGTCCATGATTCACTATAGAATGAATTTTTTTAAACTACCGAAGATTATTCATAATTTACTCATATTAGATTTTCTCTTGTTTTGTTCCCTTGGAATGTGCTTTTATCTGAAGTTTTGTGTCTTCTCGAAACTTGACAGAGTAGTGTAGTTCTTACAGCGGTCAGTAAAGTTCTGATTTCAAGTACTACTACTGCTGCTACTGCCCATATCATTGCTGCTGATGCTGTTGCTGCTAATACTTCTACTGAACCAGTAGAGTTTTCGTCCTTGTGCCACGCCATGGGCGAATACTGTGTTAGAACCGTATTTATCAAGACCAATAACGTCTTCTTCTTGAGCATTCTTCTTCTTCTTCAGCGCTCAATCTCAAACATTTGCAGCAGCACAATAGTCCTACTATATTTCCAGCAGGATATAATCCAGACAATGGAAATGATTTGTGTGGCTATTTTATTTGTGTTAATGCCCGAAACATCCGTCTTTGGTGGTATGACATACCTATGGAAGATGTTATCACCATTAAACCTGCCGGTTGAACTTTCGCAGAAGATTTAGTACCGGTACTCCTTAGTCTGGGTGAACCTAGGGCCTGTTTGTGATTTCAAAAAATTATTTCAAGTTGGACTACACATTTAACTTTGGACCCCCCCCCCCCCCGCATTAATCCAGTTCACTTACAACTGAGCTATTTTGACCTCAAGGAATCACAGAATCAGTGAATCTCCGTATTGCATAGTATTCTCCAGCACTTACTATTAGTTTGCAGTCTTTTTTTCATTATCACTCCTCTCTCTCTCTCTCTCTCTCTCTCTCTCTTCTTCTTCTTCTTCTTCTTCTTCTTCCTCGGTTATTCCAAACAAATTAATTTCTAACTATAAAGCTTGAACTTACAGTTTAATATATCAAATAAAATGTTGTAATTTGAAAGAAAATGTTATATAAAAAGCTAAAAAGTTGTGTATTGTATTCGCACGTCTACAAAAGGAGGGCGGTAGATATCAGGGAATTATGGCTTCTCTATTTTCTTGAAAGTTGTTGACATGAGGGGTGGGGGAGAGGGAGTAGTCAAAAATTACCAGCACAGTGTTGTATCGCAATTTATGGACAGGACCTAGGACCAAACATTTCAGGATTGATCACAAAGTCCTGAATAGGAAATGCAAAGATTTTGTAAGAAATTACTTTCCACACCTTGATGAGAAGTGAAAGTAAGATCACGGGACGATGAAGCAGAGAAAAGATCACGGGACGATGAAGCAGGGGAAAGATCACGGGTCGAATAGGCAGGGGAAAGATCACGGGACGATGAGGCTGAGGAAAGATCACGGGTCGATGAGGCAGGGGAAAGATCACAGGTCGATGAGGCAGGGGAAAGATCATGGGACGAAGAGGCAGGGGAAAGATCACGGGACAATGAGGCAACGGAACGATCACGGAACGATGAGGCAGGGGAAAGATCACGGACGAAGAGGCAGGAACGCAAAAAAGAGAAATTATTGGATGTGCTGTAATCACGATATTTGAGAATGTCACCAACTGATCTTGCTAACAAAAACAAGATTGCAAGATCTGTGGCGAAAAATGATCGTTTACACAGCTGACATGGCGCTTGATTGATTCTTTCCTCTAAAAATGTGTAACTGTTTTAACATTTCATCATCTCTCGTCGAATTTCTGATCTAAATTCTCATCGAATTTCTCATCGTATCTCTTACTGATTCACAACTATTCTCAAATTATTTTATTTTCCAGATTCTTCTTTCACGCCACCGTGACATCTTATCAAGTGCCGTCTAGCAACCAAGGTTGGCTGCAACAGACCTCCCAACATCCCCAATCTCTTGTTTTGGTGGTCAACTCTGCTGGACTACTTGTAATTATACTCTCCCACTTGTATCTCTGCCTTCCTCTTTCTCGCCTCTCTTCGACTTTACCCTCAAGTAAAGTCTTCAGCAAGGTGACATCTTTCAACATACACTATAAGTATTTACACTACTAAAGAAACCAATTACACAATCTATTGACAGGATAATTTTTAACTTTTGATATCGGTAGCATATCACATTCTGAAAGTCGATATCAACTCTGCATTTTTAGACTGTTTTGCTTTCGTAAACAACATAAATCCATTACGTTTTCCGTAATTTCTGTTTGAACGGTCCACAAGCACAATATCTTGGGTTGGTATCGAACCCAGTACAATAACCGTCACAGATCCGGACAGGATAACTTACAACGTGACATATACAGCTACTAGAACACAGAAATAAATCATTAAATTATTTTTTAACATTTTTAATTTCTTGTCTTCCTTGTATCTGACCAACATAAATCGAATAAAAATCATTTTTCGTGTAAACATATAAAGAATTTGAACAAAATAAACATATTTACATAAACATTATAACTTATTTATGCATAGATTTATATATAAATATAATTAAGTTTCATCGGGTTTGTGGTATAAAGATGAAGATTAAAACTACATTTATAAAACAATATTGCATATTGAATGCCTAACTTCAGGTATTGAGGAGCACTGGAATGTGGCAAGAATTGTACCTGGTTACGAGGGCTGCCCATAAATCACGTCAACAATTATGGGCGTTTGGTAATTAGGAGCGTATGATAATATTTGGATTTTGTTTACACAGAGATGGAAAAAGGATAGAATTGTGATAAACGTTGACTCAGCAATACTACTTGTTAAAATACCAGCTAAGTTGTTTGAACATTGTTCTAGCAATCGTAAAATAACTAACATGTTGTTTTTTTTCGTATTTTTTAGGTAAGATCGTGATCCCAATGGGGGTGGGGGAGGGAATTAAGCAGAGGTATCCTTGAATTATTGGCAGTTGTTGACTAGGGGTGAACGTAAAAATTAGCAGAATTAAATTGAGACCTCATTTATGGATAACCCCTTATATTGCAGATAGCAAAATATAAAACATTGATATAGTGGCTTTCTACAGAATAGGATAATTTAATTGTATGTCTATACGCATATGAACTTATGTCTATATGTATATGTGTTAATGTCTGTATGTATATGTGTTTATGTCTATATATATATATATATATATATATAAGTGTTTATGCCTATATGTATATCAGGTTATGTCTCTGTGTATATGAATTTATGTCTATATGTATAAGATATATCTATCTATCTATCTATCTGTCTGTCTGTCTGTCTGTCTGTCTGTCTGTCTGTATTGTCTGTCTGTCTGTCTGTCTGTCTCTTCTGGTCAATATAGGTTCATTCTCATTAAGAAGCCTAATCATTTCAATCTCTATTTTTAAATATATTTGACCACAGATTTTGTCCCAATAGTTCTTGTTATCTTTTCATTCCTCACATGATCTCTTCATGTTCTGTTTGCTGCTTTTCTCAGACATCTCATTTCACACGTAGTGAGCTTTCTCTCTTTATTTTTACTTAGTGTCCATGTATGACATTGATAACACAATCTAGGTATGATGAATACATTTATCATTTTCCTTTTAGCTTTCATCGGTATAGATACTTGAAGTAATTAATATTTGTTACATGTGGCGCTTAAATACTTCAACGTGATACCACAGCGATATATTGTTAATATGAGATATATTCGGTTGAGTTCGATGGGAGATTAAAAAATCTAACTATCAAATGTGACTGAAACGTAGAAACATATTTTAATAACGTGACATCACACATGTCTATGGAATGTGATAAGTTAAGAGATGTGAATTACTGTGTCCAAAAGTAGCGTGGCGTTTTGATAACGTTACGTTTGGAATGTATACGAGAAAATAATTGATACATTGATGCGTAGAATATACTATACGTGGAATGTGATAATATGATATTTTGAAATTTCGAAAATTTCATAAATGTGATAATTCATAACTAAACATCTGAAAATATATTAAATGTGACATTTTGATAACTTCATTTCTGGAATATCTACTAAAGGTAACAATTTGTAAATGTAACAATTTATAAATGTAACAATTTGTGAATGTAACAATTTATAAATGTAACAATTTGTGAATGTAACATTTTGTAAATGTATGCGGAGTACATAAAACTGTTATTGCAGAATATAAATGGGATAAAATTACATTAATGGTAATTTGGGCTAAGAAAATCTCTAAACAATAAAAATGATCCAACGCACTCTCCGTAAATGACGTGAATGCGCTAAAGTTGTATATCCCACTGCTGTTCTGCTACTCCTGCTACATAGCTCGTAAACGATTTAACTAACAAAGTGATATTATAAACATAGACAACAAGAAACACTAGCATCATGTGTAAAGTAGGTACACGTTGATGAGATTTACTCAGGAGTGTGGTATCCTGCTGTAAAACTTATTGTATTGAAGGATATTCTATTATATTTTGTATGCGTCTTGTTCAATGCAGAGCGTTGTCTTGACTACCACTCTGCAAATCTCTGTTTTCTGTGCAAGCTGTCACGCCTCCACATCAGAAGGCTTTCAATATCCTACGTTCACCGTACTCGTGGATTGCATCTCGTTCCATTACCTGGATCAATTCTTTCCATAACCTATGTCTCTATCCCATCGTATGTATTTGTGTTAACTAGATCTACAAAATATGTTAAATTACGTTTCGGATGAGTCAATCTTCTTTCAAATTTGACTACTCAGAACTTTAAAAAACGCAACTTATAAGTTTGACGCCTAAAAACGTTCAAAAACGCAACTTATAAGTTTGACGCCAAAAAACTTTCAAAAACGCAACGTATAAGTTTGACTCCTCAAAACTTTCATACACGCAACATAACATATCCAGTTTCACGAATTGAAACTATTAGTTGACCTACATTTGTGCTGGAATAATGTTTTCTGTTTGGAAATCATGACCACTAAATTGACAAACACATAATCTACAATCGCAAAAATTGGATGTAAAATAAAAATTCTGGAAATATAATTCTAAGAAACACTGCGAAACCGCAATATCATCCGTGTGCTTGCGCGCAGGAAGTTGTAAAGAAATCTGATTAAAGATAATATTATAAACGGCAAAATATCTCTATCAACATACATAAACTGCTTGAATATAATAATGTATAAGCGTAATAAAATGCAATAAAGTAAAACCATTAATTCACACAGTCAAAGTGTGTATAATTCACAGACTTCTAGATACACGGTGCAGTAGTATGTGTCACAGAAAGAGGTGGATGTTACTAAAAATAGCCTATATGTTACATTTTGAACCAATGTGCATAGGAAACAAGTATTTCTCCAGGATAGTTCTGTGTACATCTCATATCTTCTCCAGCGTTCATTCTTAAACTCCCGCAGGATCTCCATTGTAGCAGGAATGTGATCTAGAGAATGGAAATGCGTTGTGTCGCCGTCTCTTTGCGCCAATGGCCCGACTCATCCATCTTCGGCGGAAACTCGTTTCAGAGTCACGTATCTTAGTATATCTAACTTGTTCCGTGGAATAGACATATTTCGACATCATCATCATCATCAGGTGCCATGCCGGGTGGCGTAGGCAGTCATGGCTCTCCACAGCTCTCTGTCCACAGTATTATGTATCAAAGTCGTTGTTGTTTCTTTGCCGTGCCAGGTTGTCAAACTGTCTAATATTTTCTCACGTTGTCGCTCTCTGTCTCTGGTGCCTTTAATCATACCTGTTGTGATTATGTTCTCTAAACCTGCCTGTCCCATGAAGTGGCCAAAAGAAGAAGATTGCCTTTTTCTTATATTGTTGATTTCGACATAACTAAGCAGAATTAAGGGTTCCATAATTCTTGACAGTTGCTGGCAAGAGGGAGAGTGAGTTTACAATTTGCATAGAAATGATTCACGAAATTTATAGATATCCACAAAGAGAAACTTTATCATATTTGGATATCCACAAAGAGATAATTTATCATTTGAAAACTTTATGATTCTATTTTGTAATATAACTCATATTATCTACGCTTTAGGAAAACCTTAGTAATATCACACCTTCCTGAGAAGTTAACTTTGTCGCGAAATGATTTCGAAAGTTAACGAAGATAATTAACTCCTTGGAAGAGAACCATTGTTGTGACGTTATAAAAAATAGACACATTTCCTTAAATCAAAAATCACGTAAAATATTTGTATGTGCTATGACGTATTCTTTCCAAAACGTTGTCTTCCCAATGAACTCTCTGAACCTTCTTCTGTCTTGGGGCGATGCGGTTTGCATTTTCCAACGATGTATTCATGTTATCTTTAATGTCGTCAGTCCATCTTGGAGATTTATAGGCACAATATTCCCGTAGGTTGCCATTACTTTCGGGAGGAACAACCGCTAATCGAATACCGTAAGTAGAACACATTCGTTCTCGACGGCCATATTGGCAGAAGTCCAAATATGTATTGATTTAAAATGAAATGTTAAAAGAAGCAAGTGAATAAATTTTTATTTTTAAAGAAAATTTTTACAAATGTTTAAAGACAGACGTGAATAAATTAATATAATCTGGTATGACACCATATCAGTGAATTTTGTATCGGTCATTACAGTTGTTGGAAGCATGTAGCGTGTACTAATGTCAAAGTAATTAAGAACCTTACTAAAATGTTAAACATCTAAAACGGTTACGTAAATTTGTTTTAGATTTGGTGACTAATATTGACACGTTGAAAGACAATCATTCGTGCTTTACTAGAATCCGAAGGAGAGCAAATAAAAGTGACACTGTTACCTATAAGGCGAGTCGTAGGAGTCGACAAAGAAAGTTCGAGGGATTGAGTTGGATATCCCATCCCGTAAAGGGTCAGTGATCTATATTCCATGCTGATGTGGGATGTGGCAGGCAAATAGGCACAGATATCCCAGCTAGGCTGTAATTCATGACAAAACGCATACCGTTCTCTTAAGTTTCAATGTTACCTCTAAGTTAAAAGTGCCTGTCAGCAGAAATCTATCACAGTGAGCTGAGAAATTTTCAACACCACTTTTTCTTTATTCTGCGTAATAAATGCTAATCACTTTGTTTTATTTTAACCATTTCTATTTTTTATTATAGGAACTTTTACACACATTTGTAAACGTCTTGTGAACCAAGTCCAATCTCTGTGCGGAAAGGGATAAAAATGCGTGTTCTAGGATGGGGTGACGCTGCTTAGTTGGAACAGTGCTCAGGGCCACACATGCATTAGGATACGGTGGCGCTCAGTTTTGATGCAATGAGTACATACTCGCATTATCAGTGTTACATCCATCATGTACTTAGATTGGATGAGAACCGATTTCCCAAAGAAACCTTGATGCATATGGCAGAGGCACAGGAAAGGTAGCTTTAAATTTAAAAAAACGCAAAAGAAACAATCAACAGAGAAAGCTTAATATTGGGCGCAAGCAATACACAAGAACTACATCAACTTGCAACAAGTCGCTCAACAAGGAACGAAATGACAGCAGAACCAAGTGCCATCTCTTTATCAAAAGGAACTAGCTGATAAATAGTATATAACAATAGTTCCGAAAGAATATGGCGGCCGAATATGTAACAATCTATGATTGTTGTCGAATTTGTATCGATGCATGATTGTGATCGAATATGTATCGATGCATAACTGTTATCAAATATGTATCGATGCACGATGGTTATCGAATATGTATCGATGCACGGCTGTGATCGAATATGTATCGATGCATAACTGTTATCAAATATGTATCGATGCACGATGGTTATCGAATATGTGTCGATGCACGGCTGTGATCGAATATGTATCGATGCATAACTGTTATCAAATATGTATCGATGCACGATTGTTATCGAATATGTATCGATGCACGGCTGTGATCGAATATGTATCGATGCATTACTGTTATGACAAAAAATTTGTCAGGTGAGTGAGGTTATTAAAAGTTATGAACAGAACAGAACATTGCAAGAGATTCGAAAGAACAAAAAGTAAATTACAGATGAAACTCTATTCCCACTTCTCAAGATCTACTAAATTCCTGCTCACACTGCACCATGGCTTCTAGATGCCGGATTAGCATCAATCATCTGAGAACCCACACCTAACATGATCTTCGCTCAATGACATGTCCATCTTGGCTTGCGAGTGAGTATCAATTCAGTATGCGGAAATTGAACAAATAAAAGATACGCGTTGATTAAAAGTAATATTCTAGTCAAGTTAACTTCGTCACGAAATGACTTCGAAAGTTGACGAAATCTAAAATTTCTTGGAAGAGAACGACTAGTGTAATGTAATAAACGGAAATATTTACTTAGGCCTACTTATCCAATCGCTGGTGTTGCGAACTTTCACTCTTTCTTCCATGTGCCAGGTAGTGGTAAGTGTTGTGAGATAATAAATTAAATGGATACAGTATCTTAAAGAATAATGTTAATATAATACAGTTAACACCTGGCAATGCTAGGAATTGTAATGTAGAGCGTATGTGGATATATCTCTACCGCCGAAAATGGATGTGTTGGGTCGTCGGATAAAATAAATAGAGATACAAAGCATTTCCATTATCTGGACTTCTTCCTGTTGGAAATATAGTAGGACTATTGTCCTGTTACATGAGTGTCCCGGCAGGTGCGTGATAACAAACTATTGTCCTGTTACAGGAGTGTCCCAACAGAAGTGTGATAACAAACTATTTTCCTGTTACAGGAGTGTCCCGACAGAAGTGTGATAACAAACTAGTGTCCTGTTACAGGAGTGTTCCGGCAGGAGCGTGATAACAAACGCTTAAAACTGAAAACATGATATTATTTAGAAGATAGCAGGCCCGATTGCAACCAGGTCTTTTCAGCAAACACCGATTCGACGTGACACTTTAAGCATCACATTTCTCAAATTTGACCAATCTACTCGTACATCACTAAAATGTGTGAAATGGTAGTCAAGATTTCCAACGTGTATAGTGTCATGTTAATATAAACATGGAAGCGGGGATCAACACACAGACAACAACACAAATTGCACAATTCTATAAATTCTTGGAAGCCCAGAAACACAGACACACATGTACCAATTGTCCTTCCTGCTGCATGGACCAAATAGGCCTACGGCTGTGAGGATACACGCATAAATAACACCTAATCACAAACTATGAAAAGTTCGTGCTATTAAAAATAAAATCCTCTGAGATCTTCTTATGCAAAAATAGCTCGGAGAACAGGTATCATCATCATCATTAAGTGTCGTCTCCGCAACGAAGGTCGGCAGCAACGATCGACAGGTGTATTTTTGCCAAAACTGGAAAAATGAAGGCCCTACCATAGGTACATTTGAATTTCTCGTTTTAAATAGACAGTTCTCACAAATTTAACACTGGTATAAATAAAATTAGATTATATTTTAATACTATACAGGAATGGGGTGTACACTTACCACAGTTGATCTAGGTTGTAAACTTACTACACCTGATCTAGGTTGTAAAATTACTACACCTGATCTAGGTTGTAAAATTACTATACCTGATCTAGGTTGTAAATTTACTACACATGATTTATGTTGTAAAATTACTACACCTGTTTAGGTTGTAAACTTACTACGCCTGATCTAGGTTGTAAAATTACTACACCGGATCTAGGTTGAAAAATTATTTCACCTGATTTGGGTTGTAAACTTACAACACCTGAAAGACATCTGATTGCACTGTGGTGTTCTCACCGGGAAATAGTGGAGTGTTCGCGTGATACGGTGTGATGTAGGATCTTGGGTGTGTGCTGTTCGGTGCAAACAAAATCGAACTTCCGTTAGGAATGGCTGAACAAGGCATAATGAGAGTTTGGCTGATGTTTCTGTCAGTCATAGATATATCCTGATTTTGGTGTTGATTTTGGTGGAAGTAAAGCTGATGCTGCTGATGGTAATTGTGGCTGTGATGGATATATTCCTCTTGTGGATTTTGGAATGTGCTCTGTGTTTGTAGTTTCTGCTGTGTCGGGAGCTGTATTTCTTGACTTCCTGATTGAAACTGATTTTGAAACATCATGTTGCCTTGTTGAAGTAAATTGTACTGTTGGTAATTTTGTATATGAATTTGTTGTTGCTGCGGATAATGTTGTCCGTTGTGTTGTTGCTGATGTAAATGTTGTTGTTGTGTTAAAAATTGCCTTTGTTCTTCATGGAGATCCATCTGTGGATGTCTGTTGTAGAAAATATTGGTTTGTGCGGTCGATGAACAGTCATCAAAAGGTGAATTACGACTATTCACGAGAAACGGTGAATTTGAGTGTGATACATTGTCCACAAATTCACTTTGACTCATATCAATCTCTGTTGGAAGACTGCAGTATTTTCTTTGAGAAAACTGTTTACGTAAAAAGTCGGAATTCGCACGAGGGCGTTGGTAAGGACTTGAACACCACCCAGCATGATCATAGGACAAGGATCGAATTTCAGCGCTGTCAGCAGAAGAGCAGAATCGTTTCTCTAAAGGCACAGATCTTTCCTTGATATCAACCGCTAGTGACACATTTCTATACGCACATGATGAAGGTGTGAAATTATTTGGGGAAGATGACAACTTTCTGAGTTCGTTCATCGATTTCGATAACGTAAATGAGCCTCCATCCTTTAATGCACTCATTTGTCCCGAAACGTTATTTCCAACGATGTACGATAAATTATTATTATTGCTTAATAAGATTTGTTTTCCGTTTTCATTTTGATAGTAAGACAATGAAGGAGAAACTTTATTTTGCATGTCATTTGAAGCCATTGTTGACATAAATAATCTTGATGTATCACAATGTAAGGAATTATGTTCAATGTCTTTTCCTGTTTCACTAATTCTGGGCAAATTTTGTATATCTTTACCTTCCGTACTTAGAGATACTGTTTCATTGTTTTCTAGTGGTTTGCTAGTTGTCAAGGATGAGGCTGCAGGATGGCTAGTAATATTGCATGTACCTTTATGAACAATGGCAGAACATGACGAGCTTGAAAATGTGTGAGGTGAGTCGTTTTTTAGTATATGCATGCCGCTATTAAATAATCTATATTCGTGATTTCTGTCCCCTACACCGTCACTAGAATTATCTGTACTATTCTCAGAGCTAGGTTGCGTTGAAATTTTCTCAAGACATAAAGTTTCAGAATCTGGTTGTAATGTATTAGCTGTTGATGAACTAGGAAGTGGATTCAGGAACGCTAAAAGTTCTTTAAACTCCGACAGATCTGTTGGGTTCTGTTGTTGGCGTTGGGTTCTCATGATAACCCGGAAGTTGAAACTGTAAGTGTACCGCTTACCGTGCACTTTTGAAAGTATCATTTTATCATAGTAGTATCTCATAGCTCGGCTCACTTTGTCATAATTCATGTTGGGCTGTGAACGAAACAACACACTTGTTACAATGAGAAAACAGCACACATGTTAAAGAAGACAACAACAAATATATTAAAAAAGAAAATAGATATTTGTTGTGCTTACAAGTTAATAATAATAATAATAATAATAATAATAATAATAATAATAATAATAATAATAATAATAATAATAATAATAATACCCATAATCCATCAGGATCGCAGAGGTACAACACTGGAGACATAAGCACAAAAGGCCGTCCAAACATCTCCACCTTCAGCCTTTTTGACAACTGTAGAAACACATACGCAGACCATTCCTTGACGTCATCAATACAGGATTTTCTTTCACCGCTTCTTCTCCTTTTACCCTCGACTTTCCTTGCAAAATAATTCTATATGAAGTCATGTCTCGTTACATGTTCAAACCAAACAACTTTAAACCCTTTCAACACTGCCAAAACTGGTACTTGATTTTGTTTATTCGCTGCCGGACGAATATGCTTGTCTTGTCTTCTATATAATCAATTCTTAACATACTTCTGTAGCACTTCTTTTCTAAATTCAGAATCCTGATTTCTGTTTCCATATTGAGTGCCCAACTTTCACATCCGTATAAAAGTATACATAGCACTAGCGATCTCAATAAGTATTATGAAAATACAAATACTACATACTCCTTACACCCTCGACTGTTTCAAGTTAAGAGATGGCTAAAAATACACATGATGTAGTTACACACCTGGGCATAAATACACATGATATAGTTATACACCTGGGCATAAATACACATTATATAGTTACACATCTGGGCATAAATAAACATTATATAGTTACACACCTGGGCATAAATACACATGATGTAGTTACACACCTGGGCATAAATACACATGATATAGTTACACACCTGGCATAATAATTATAAGTTATTCTTCAAGTGAAACTGATCACAAATGACTTAGAAACTAGTATTTATTAGGTTATGGATATAAATTATGATTGAAATTCATACTTTCAGCAATTGTAGTGAAAAATCCATACTTTCAGCTATTGTACTGAAAAATTCATACTTTTAGCTCTTGTACTGAAAAATTCATACTTTCAGCTCTTGTACTGAAAAATGCATATAATACTACACATGTCATATATTACTACACATGTCATATATTACTACACATGTCATATATTACTACACACGTGTAAAACCATGCCATATATTGTCAAACCATGTCGTATATTGTCAATCCATGTCATGTATTGTCACACCATGTCATATTGTTTACCTTATTTTTTCTCTTTCCCCATCTCTTGGCTACTTCCTCTGGATCTACCATTCGAAATTCTCCCTTATTGCCAACCCATTTGATGCAGCTGTCATTGCTGCTGTCTGTCAATAACTCTAACAAGAACTGCCACAGTTGTACTTGTCCATTACCTGTCGAAAAAAAAACATAATTAGAACGTTAGAAGAAACAATTATGACTTATCCTCAATTCCACCACAAATCCTAAAATTTATTTGTTGCCTCCCTTTACTTTGGCAGCAACATAGTTGTATAGGTGCTTTATAAATGATCATCGAAATATATATATAAAATGAAGATGAAATGTTAATGCTTTAGGAAATATATAGAAATCAAAATGATGTTCAACTAGATCACATATGAAATGTAACATATTTTGCTGAAACGTTAAATCGGTGTTGTTGTATAGTTCAGAAACATGGACAAGATTAAAGGTACTGAAAACTGCACACTATCATCAATGGATATTAGTGTATGACAGAAAATTTGTAATTGCATGATAAAATTAGCAATTAGGAACGACATGAAAACAAGTAAACAGACACCAGGGAGATAGATATCTCTAGAAGAGATACTGGAAATGGATAACGCGTAGGTTTGAAGAACATCAAAAAGATAGTAACGTGAATTGTTCTGAAATCCTCACTGAATAAGGAAAAGAGAAACGCTGAGACGTCTTGAAGGAAATAGTTATATATATACATGATGAGTTGGAGATGGGAAAAATTGGAAACAATATTTAACGACAAGGAAAAATGGTAGAGGTTGTCGAGGACCTGTTAACCGCAGGAAGTGAAATGCGCATAGACAGATTCCCTTTAGTGTTATTAATGGGGTTTCTTTAATGGTTAGGATTATGACTCTTTTATCTGTTGCTTAGTTTCACACTTTCTCTAACTTTTTGAGAACCGTTGAGATCACTAAAGGGAAGTAATTAGCACAGCTTTATATTTGTGGAGAAATTGATGACATGTGCCCAGCTAATTTATGATTGAACATCAGTTGCTATTAATCAGTTGTGTTTAACCCGTGAACACTTTTGTGACGGTTGTACTTCTGTGGCCAACATGAAGCTTTACAAAAATATATTTTGACTTTCTTCACCGGTTATTAGTATAAGTAGTATACACAGGTACGATATAAAGGGATTGGAACAACTAATCAAGAACACAAAGAAATATAGCGAAGCACAAAATTTGTATTTAAACACGCAGAAAACAAAAATCATGTCAACAGATATAACAACACAACAACCAAAAATCAGAATTGACAATAACGAGATAGAATGTGTGGATAAATTTGAATACTTAGGAGCACACATCAACGGTGCAGGAGACTGCATGGCAGAAATAAGGAAGAGATTGGCAATGGCATATTGCAAAATAACACGGCTGAAAAACATATGGAAAAACAACAAAATAGAAACGAAAGTGCTAATGTTACGAACTTTTATTTTTCCGGTTGCAACATACGGCTGTGAAACATGGACTCTAAGTAAAACAGCGGCAAAGAAGATCAACGCATTCGAGCTGAAATGCTACAGAAGGATACTTAGAATATCATGGAAGGATAAAATCAGAAACTCAGATATTATAAACACACTGAATATTCCAGAGTGGTGGTTACTAAACACAATAACAAAAAGAAAACTACGCCTGTTTGGTCATATAAAGAGACATAACTGTTTAGAGAGACAAATAATGGAGGGAAGAGTACCTGGGAGAGGAGAAGGGGCAGACCAAGAAGACGATGGACTGACGACATTAAAGATAACATGAATACATCGCTAGAAAATGCAAGCCACATCGCCCAAGACAGAGAGAGGTTCAGAGAGTTCATTGGGAAGACAACGTTCTGGAAGGAATACGTCACATGACAGTATACACAGTGTTATGTGGTCCATGGGTTAAGGTCTGTGGCATCTAGGCTGGTGTTTGACCCTTAGAAATGTGGCGGACCTCTAAGCAGGTCTGTGAGAGACAGACAGACAGACAGATAGATAGAAATTAAAAAAGAGAGTACTTACATATAAACAAACAGACATAGGTCCATCACCTTAAATTGTAATCAGGAAAGGGGAGATTATTGTTACATAATTCTTACCTGCTAAAATTAATGAAGCAATTTCTCTCATTTTCTCTCCCTTATCTCCTTTGCTTTCTCTTGATTTTGTCGTCGTGACTGAGTGTGATTGTGTGTCTCCTTGATCTGAGAGTTGATCTGGCACATGAAGACTCGGAGATGGTGGCAAGTCATGTTGTTCTAAATAGAAAAACGTAACATTAACAATAACATAATATTTTAAAGTTTTTGTTTGTTTATGTTGCTATGGTGATGGTTGCTATATTAAGTTCATCATCTAGTACCGTCTCCGCAACGAAGGTTGATTGTAACAGATATCCAACATCCCCTGTCTCTTGTTTTGGTGGTGCACTTTGTTAGACTGTAACCTGTCCATCTTGTGATGTTACTATCCCACTTGTATCTCTACCTGCTTTTTGCTCGCTTCTCTTTGACTTTAACCTCAAGTAAAGTCTTCAACAAGGTGACATGTCAATTTATATGTCCAAAATATTTTATTTGCCTGATCTTTATTTCCCTTAATAATTCTTTCTTCATATTAAGTGTTATTAGAACCTCTTTATTTGTTTTCTTCTCTTTCTATAATTTTATCTCTATTCTTTTATATATCCACATCTCAAAGTCATCAATTCTGTCTTCTAATAGTTTGTTTAGTGTCTACAATAAATTACTAAACTTTGTCTCTGCATTACTCTAAACTAAACACTAAATTTCTCATATTAAACTAGGTATGTTCATTTTGATTATGAATGTTCTCAGTTCTTGTTATTTGGTGGGTGACATGTGACACATCCTAATCTCTCTTCTATTTACGAAACTTATAAACATACGGTCACACGAATATATTACCAGAGGTCACACGAATATATTACCAGAGATCACACGAATATATTACCAGAGGTCACACGAATATATTACCAGAGGTCACTTCCATTATTTTCTGGAAGCGTTTCGTGAATAATAATCACGTGACAGTCTAGGCAACAGGTTGGCGCCAAGCCCCAACCGCGAGCAGACCACCCAGCGAAGCTTGTTTTTTGTCTTTAAGCCACATGTTTCTCTGTTATTCGAACTCACACTTTATCTTTTTCCATGATCCAGTTTATCATTGATATTTTCTTGTTCTATTACGAATGTGATGGTGTAACATCTGAAGGTATTTGTTAATTGTTTTGTTACATAAAGTGTGTTCCATTTGTCTGGTATTGAAGGTAGACGAATCTTCTTGATATCTTCAGGCGAAATGGGTAAACAGGGTGATATAATTTTGCTAGTAACTGGAAAAACACACGATAAAACATCAAAATCGACGTTTCGACCACAATGCCTTTATCAAGAAAATTTTCACAATATAATACGATGAGTAAGAACAACACTATCGACATAACAGCGTTAAGTATTGATTAACATCGTAAAAGTAAAACCTAGAATGTTGGAGGTGAAACACCACAAATAGAATGTAACCAAATATTCATTAAAAACAAACATAAAAATGACAGAACAACAGGATATATCTCTAACCATAAGACTGACTCGTCAAGCATCCAGAACTTTACTATCCTAAATAATTCATTGTAATCTTTTTCTATATTCATGCTGTATTCGGTGAGAAAGTTCATTCAGATCTTTACATTGAATAGAAATTAGTCAACTGTTTCATGACGATATAACTGGTCATCCCTATTTCAGCATATATATATATATATATATAGTTTTCTTGAAAACCCCAGGAATTGCGAGATATTAGTGCTTACTTCCTATGTGAAGTGGAGTGGTTTTTCTGAGCTTTCTTTCCTATCCAGGAGACTTCAGTTTTCGGCTTCGTGAAATGCTATTGGAGGATCCTTCTACTCAGAGGGTATATAAGTGTATAGATAATAAGCTACAAAGCTGTCATAAGAGACCCTCAATATGACGGCATTTCATTTACTAAGGTTATCTGCTCATCTGTGGTTTGTTTAGTGGGGCATTGGTGAACCCACAGACGTAAACGCATACATATATATAGTGTATAGTAAACATCTACACATGCTTTATTGACTACATCACAGCATTCAATTGTGTACAACATCAAACACTTCGAAATATCATTAAGGACATGGGTTTCCCGCTACACCTAATCTGTCTCATAAAAATAGTATATAAAGACCAGCAAGCAGCCGCGAGAGTACATAGTAAAACATCTTATTGATTCATTGTAGAACAAGGAGTCAGACAAGAATGTGTCCTATTGCCATATCTCTTCAACATTTATGCAGAAAACATAATGAAGAATGAAAGAAATTACCAAAAAGAGATATAACTTCGACCCACTCAACATCGGAAGTCACGAGATACCAGAACTAAGATATGCTGATGATACAACATTATTGGTACACAGTCAAGCAGGTTTCGAACACCTCATAAACTCCATTAAAGAGCATAGTGAAAAGTAAAACTTATTTCTGAATGGAAACAGAACCAAGATTATGACAAGTGACAGAACAACTAGCAAGTTCTCAATAAGTATCAACAACAGCGAATTAGAAAGAGTTGCCAGTTCTGAATACTTTATTTTCTTATCAACAATAAAATTATTGCTATGAAGTAGTCAGACGAAGGTTGGCTATCGCATCAAAAAAACTGATACAAATGAAAAACATATGGCTGAGCTGTTGCAAAACAACACAACTAACATTCCAAAGAACTTACATATTCCCAGTGGCAATATATGACTATGAATCCTGGACAATCAGCAACAAAGGAAAAAATAACATAGCAGCATTTCAAATAAGATGTTACTGAAAAATCCTTGGACAAAAAAAGATCACTAATCTAGCCATCCTGAGAGAAATGACTGTAAATGGAACTTGGCTAAATGGCATGGTTCTTTTCAGAAATCTTATAGTAGGGGACACATCGACGTTTCTACCATTAGGCTTTTATCAAGATATTGCCAAAATAACTACTTACAGAGTAAACAAACATTAACATTAAAGAAGTTGAATAGCAGTGATATACTTTAACTAGGTATCACTATTATTAAAACATTCAATCTCATCGCCAGTGTAATGCGGATGATTACTTTCGAACCATATACCCGTTCGACCGAGTTGTGTTTGTGATTCGGGTCTAGTAACCACTCTGCCACCAAGACGACAGCCCAGAACATGGGCATAGTTTATATATATAGGAAGAACAGTGAGCACATGCAAACATCGTGATAAACACACAGAACAAATGTATCAACATGGAGCATAGTACATGATGTAGAACTAAGAACAAATGTATCAACATGGAGCATAGTACAGAATGTAGAACTCAGAACAAATGTATCAACATGGAGCATAGTACATGATGTAGAACTCAGAACAAATGTATCGGCATGGAGCATAGTACATGATGTAGAACACAGAACAAATGTATCAACATGGAGCATAGTACATGATGTAGAACACAGAACAAATGTATCAACATGGGGGATAATACACGATGTAGAACACAGAACAAATGTATCAGCATGGGGGATAATACATGAGAAAGAAAATATAGAACACAGAAAAAAATGAAATATCGTGGAACACAGAATAGGAGAAAGAAAATACAGAACACTGAACGAGGACAAAAATAATCGTCAAATAAAATAATAATAAGTCTCATAGCCCGTTGACGTGGGATATGGTGGGGGGTGCAATATATTGCGGACATCATTACATAAACCTCCTTCTAACACCTCTTTTCTCCTCTATTCAGAGGAGTGTAGAAAAAGCATGCCCGAACTCTCCGTAAATGTTGTTAATCCATGTGTTTCTCAATTCTCTTCTCCTTCTACCCTCGACTGTTCCTCGTTAAATAGTTTGAGAAAATGAGAGGTGTCTTGTTACATAAATAAAACAATTAAAAAAAACAAGATTACTCCGTTTCACCACAACCAGACACAGTTCTTGACAACTTCCAAGATTGTTTACGTGTGGCCGAACAGTGCACATCACATGAGAAAGGAAATATCAATGAAAAAAGAACACGTACAAATCTTATCACCGTGAAAAATACTGAACATGAACTACCATCATCAGCATATAACGCATAACATGGACAATGATTGGACGAACATCAGTTTATCTTACTTTGACTCTGGCATGTTTTACTTCCTTGCTTTTTCCTGTCGTGTTGAATGCACTCCATAATATCATCCAAAATAGAAGAAGATGGTTTCGAAATTGTATCCATTCTATCACTGCCAAATGGGGAACTACTACTTTCAGTGCCGGTCATGGAGTCACTTCCTGGAGACGTGAGAAGCGTTGGACTAATAGGATGAGTTAGAATGTACTCGTCATAGCTTGGAGGCTCTTTATACGGAGCAGCACAAAAACTGTCACCTGTTGAATACTGATGTCTATCGTTGTTACTACAAGCAGTAAATGGTGTTGAAGAAGATGATGATGGTTGTTGTGAAGGTATGGACGTTACAGCTGTTGATTCTTTCAATTGGTCAGATTTAGGAATATCTGTAATATCAATATTACATTCGAGAATATTTGGGCAAGCATACAATGATCCTACATTGTCACCTGTATCTTGCTTAGGTAGATCAGTGAATGTGTTGGTCAATACACGTACATACTTTGTGGTGTCCGTTTGTCCGCGTTGTAAGAAATTACACATATCATCTTCGTGAATCGAACTATCACAACTTTGTGGGTTTAAAGAACTATCAAAACTTGAATATTGATTAGGAAAACTAGAACTTATAATTCCTGAACTATCAGCATCGGGGATTTCCGAATATGAATTCAACGATGAATAATGACTTTCAGTGAATGATTCAGGGCTGGATGTTACATTCTGGCGCGATGAATGTTGTATTCCTGTAAGAATTCCTTGCAGAAGTTCTTGTGATTGAAATCTTTGATAGGAGTTAAACTTATAATCATTCTGATAAACAGGGCCGTTTACCGAATGATATTCAGTAATATTATTTCTAGAGTTATTTTCGTTTGGTCTGACTGATTGGCACTGACTGCTACCATGATATCTGTGAGGATGTGCATTTTCGGTGATCGAAAATGGAGGCAATTGTTTTGTATATTCTAATTTTGATGACATATTTTCTTGAAATTCAGCCGAAGGTTGTCCCTGAAAATTTTGACAGTCAAGATTGTTGCCATGTGGGCTAAACTCCACACTCTGATCAGAATTGTACATTTCAAGAAACTCTTCACAGTTAGACGGCACAATCTGGTCCAGCTCAAGATGGAAGATGTCGTCTGTATACATTTGGTGGAAATTAGATAATAGGGACTGTCAGCTGTTGATGAAACAAAATAAGGATTAATGCAGGGAAACTATAAAAACATTATAACACAACTAATTTTGCTATATAATGAGACACAATAATAAGAATTATAAAGGATAACCCTATCTCCATAAGGGTTTTCTTACACTGCCATAATGTATTTAGAGGTAAATATAAAAATGTAGACTTTAGCGGCTTACTGGCAGAAAGGATTAACTAAAGTGACAGCTTTATTGGCTCGTCAGAGCTATGGAGTTAATCATGAGGGAAAAGATATCGAAAAGGAAAGAGATGCACTAGACGTCAATGGACATGCGATACTAAGAATGTTTGGCGCAAGACACTGGACAAATAAGATAACTCCTACAGAACCGAGATTCTTACAGGCTGGCAGTCAGGACAACGTTCGGAGAAGGACAAGTGACATAGAATACTGATACAAAATATAATATTTTAATCAATGAGAGAATGACTCAAAATGCTCACTGTTGACAAGAAGACATGAAGGTGTTAGTTTACAGATGGCTATTGGGTATGTCTACATGAATACAGAGCGATGTAGGGATGCGATGTAAGGACGCGATGTAGGGATGCGATGTAAGGACGCGATGTAGGGACGCGATGTAGGGATGTGATGTAATGACGCGATGTAGGGATGTGATGTAAGGACGCGATGTAAGGATACGAGAGATCAATACATACAGTTTTTTTCAATCAATATCCGGAAGCTGCAGTTATTTTAAATAGTATATCGTTGTTTTTGCTGTCTCGGGAGCGCGGGGGGGGGGGTGAGACAACATTACCAAAGAAGATGAAGGATGGTCATATTAGAGTTGCTAGACATTTTAACCGTATGACATATAGAATGCGTATGACATATAGAATGCGTATGACATATAGAATGCGTATGACATATAGAATGGTTATGACATATAGAATGCGTATGACATATAGAATGCGTATGGCATATAGAATGCGTATGACATATAGAATGCGTATGACATATAGAATGAGTATGACATATAGAATGCGTATGACATATAGAATGCGTATGACATATAGAATGCGTATGACATATAGAATGCGTATGACATATAGAATGCGTATGACATACAGAATGCGAAGCCTGACTCCTCTGATGGCAGGGGATAAATCAGCGAAGGCGGAAAATATTTTTTTACTCCCCCCCCCCCCCTACACCCTTAGCATATGTGAATATGACTTTTAGTATCAGGAACTTAACCAAGAGATCGATAAAAATCCGTCATTTAGCGATATTTCACAAGAACATCTTTAAATTGTCCGGCTTTATTTCTTTTCGCTTTATACTCCTTTATGCAATGCAGCATCAGGAGTAGAAGGTTTATCTGGAGACAGCCTTTTTGTCTGCTTCATATATGTTTGTTTTTGCTGACTTTTATTTCTGTGATCCATCTTTAACATGGTCTGCCTCTGGCTTCGTATCCATCGTGTCTGTATTGCAATTCTTTTCTGATAGCATTATCTGATGGTAGTCTGGAAGCATCTGAAAACCATTTAATATGTTGTCTTTTAGAATAATCCAGGATTTTCATTGTGTTAGTCTTCTGAAGTTTTCATTTTTTCGATATCGAGTCGTATTGTTATTCCTAGAATTCTACGTAGACAAGATATTCAGTTGCAACAAGTCTTGTGTCGTTTGTTGTTAGTGTCCACATTTGACATTGGAGAATAGGCATATAGTGATTGTAAGATGATTGTTTTATATAGTGCAGTTTTTGGGTGTTTATGCTCACACATTTGTTTTATTATTACCAATTTGATGGTATGATGCTTTTAAGATAAGTTAATGTCCCATCAAATAGTGAAATTTACACACGACATCCGATGAGTGGGCTTTATTATTTTATTTTTTTAAATTGTAAAAACCCCTCCTTAGGATAATCATTTATGCCCCCTCCCCAGACTGTGATTCCAAACAACTGATGTTACAGTCTTAAAAATAAATGTTAACAAATATTTATCTTAAACTATTAATATTCAAGAAAAAATTATTAACTAAATAACACTACATACCCGTAACAAATATACACAATTGTATTCTCCGAATAAATGTATGTTTCAAAGTGTGTCTATTTGCAGTAAATCCATCTACAAGTCTTCCTTTGATGATGACATGCCTAAAAGTTCTGTGATCCTAAATTCGACCAGCCTAGCCAAGCGCTAACTTAAATAAGTAATCTTGTCAAAAGCCTGCTTGCTGTTTGGTTATGCCATCCGATGAAGTAGTTCCAATAACGGTGTCTTAACAGGTTCTTTTGTATCATTCCGCCGAAGAGGCCTGTCGTATGGAAATAGTGGCACGAGCTAAGGTCAAGGGACTGTCGTATCAGGTACAGCAGAATTATTACGCGTACTACGCTAAACGTAGGCCGTATTTATGAATGAAACTGTTCGAATTACTACGGGTTCGGAGTAAGGCGCCATTAACCGACGCCTACCGAAGATTTACGAAATGCGTTGTAAGCGCTGTCGTTTGTTGCCGTGATGACTCGGTACGCACCCGATTTCTTGCCTTGGGAATAAAATAGGTCAACCTAAGGGGGCTATGATTAAACGGAACATTTTCAAATCTTTGCTGACATCAGAAGACAGGTATTCTGTTTTCGCATTGATCACCTGATAGGTAAGTTTTCTCCCACAGCTTACCTGTATTATTTTGACGATTGGTTGATGTAGTGTCACTTACTATTCCTGTTTTGTTTGGAGCTACAAGTATTATACTTCGTACTCTGGATATCTGTCCATCATATTCAGCATACGGGATTTGAACCAGGTCTGACCAGATGGCAACAACCCGCCTCGCAACTTGATCAACACGTTTTCCGTATTCGAACACTCTGCATTTCTAAATAAGATGTGATTTTTGTCACGACATCCTACTAGTTTTTCTCATGCCACTATGAACTTCAACCGGTGCATCGATACAGAAGTATCGATATGTCCATATTCAAAGTATATGTATCTATGCGACGTTTTCTTTACAGAACGTTGTCACCACTACCACTCTGTAAATCTATTCTGTTCAAGCTGCCCAGCTTCTTCCGATGGCATGTTCACAAGGTCTTCTATAGTCTGTGTCCATCGTAGTCTTGGTCTGTAACTTTCTCTCTTTCCTGGAATGTTTTCCTCCGTGATTAATCTTTCTAAACCATCGTGACCCTTTGAATCAAATGTCAAAAAATGCAAGTTTGTGCTTTTTTTCTAGTTTGAGACGCCAGTCTTCTATTTCCAGGTCTGGCTCCTCAAAACTGTCCAAAATATGCTAGCTTGTGTTTTTTTAATAGTTGGAGAAGCCAGTCTTCTATTTCCAGGTTTGGCTTCTCAAAATTGTCCAAATAAACGCATGCTAACATATTCATAATAGCTTAGAAATATATACACTTGAAGTCGTCACTAAAATCGCATCTTATTTAGGAATGCTGGTTAGACGAAGTTGTACAAATGAGATTAAATTAATCATATAATATAATATTCATACATCAAGTATTTATTATTATAGAAAACAAATCATAATGTATCTAATGCAATTTAAAAAAGGACAGCTCAGAGGGGCAACTACTTGCCTCACAACTTAAGTTGTGCTAACTACGCAACCATATCTATGAGAATGAATCTGCAACTATATCTATGAGAATGAGTCCAGATTCAGTTACACAACTGAAAATAACAGGTGATTTTGTCAGAAAGTTTTTTGCTATCAACAGTTACCTGCCCACGGGTATTATAGCATCATCATCATAGTCTGTGTTTCGTCTCTCTCAACATAACAGCACGTCATCATTCCAGAGTACAGCCTATATCTCTTAACTCAGTAACTTCACATAATTATCCTATAATACGACGCATGTCATTTAACTCAATAACTTCAGCTATTATAACCTCACAAACTTCAATAACTTCAGCTATTATAAACTCTTTAAAAAGTTCACAATAAATCACACGTAAACGTAGGAATTAAACATCGATAGTAGAGTGGCCTTTTTCAAGGTACAAAGCCACCCCTAAAGGGCCTGCTTTTGTAAAGTATGTGTTAGGGTGATTTCATAGCTTTATTTCATACTATGGTGACTCTAAATCTCACGCATGCGGTTGGGTCTGTGGGTCTCACCAATGGCCCACTAGACAAACCACCCATACAACAGAAAACTTTACTAGATAACATGCCGTTATATTGAGGCTCTCTTATAGAAACTTTGTAGCATGTCATCTATACCATTATAGACCCCCTCTTAGTAGAAGACTCCTTCAATAGACATTGCACTAAGCTGAAAGCTGAAGTCTCCTGGGTATGAAAGAAAGGTCAGAAAAACTACCCCCACTGCACATTCGAAGTAATAGCTAATCGCTTGCAATTCCTGTGGTTCTCAAACAAACGAACAAACTCGAAATCTGAGCGACATACAACGTTTTGAAATGAAGCTTCTACTCAGACATGATCAAGTAGTAATTATAAAGGAGAAGTGATGAGGTATTCGTCGAGATGGAAGTCTTACATTATAAATATGTCATCATCTCGGAACTTGGTCCTGCATGGTAGGTAGCCCGGTAGTCCACTGGTGAAACTTCCGCTTGCAGAAATACACGACTAAACATCTAAGGAATTAAGTTAAGAGCTCGTAGCAGAGGTGACTGTGTTACCGGAACCGCAGCTACATGGACTCATTAAAGACCTCACTGAAAGCTATAATATAACCAAACTGAACCAGAGTCCGCGGTTGAAGAGGTCGTACCTCAGAATAAGAGGCACACTTTACTTAACCAAAACCAACTTGTAAACATCTTGCTACAGCCCAGTATCAAACCCATGACATCAATGCAAATAACTTTGCCACTATGCCATGGAGGGCCCTAAGGATGGGAGTTATAACATTAACCAATATGGGGCCAACAGACACGAGCTCACGACCGCTGGATTAGCGGACAACCATCCTTCAAACATGCACCAGAAACACCTCTCCGCACTTACAAGAAAAGGATGAGACAAACACACGTATACCCCGGCAACCGTTAACTTTGTTTAAAGTAGCGAGGTTGCCAGCAATGTAACATATAAAGTACCGAGTAACCTCTCTTACATAACCACCCACCTGGACAAGATAACTGCTTCTATTAGCAAATACTCCCAAGCGTAACGGAAACTCGTTTAACAGTATGTACACACAGTCTGTCGCCTCAGATATCCTTCAGGTTTTATCAACATTTGTACGCAGTTTGTAACTAAATTTTCTTTACAAGCTGTATGTATTTATTCATATTCACCTTTATCCAAGGACATATATATATATATCCACATATCGGGTAACTCTCGTACAATTAAGTCAATGCTATATGCGTTTTCAACCTATTAACCTTTTCAACGGTAATTTCTGAACGTTGTGTTGACAGACTCGAAGTATTCTAGCCCACAATGTTTGTGTATTTATTATTTTCTTACGCAGTTACTCGAATCTGCTAATGTCACGTTTCCTTGATTGGGTATTCCTTCCAATATTTAAAAAAAAATAACCCAATTTCTATTATGATATTGTATATTGTGATGTTAAGAATAAAAGTGTACCCATTTACCTGTAGGGACTACATGCAATGATAGCCAAATATCCCATGTTTATCCCTTTCTGGTAACTTCTGCTGTTGATAAACTTAAGATTTGGTTAGAAGCGCAGTAGAATTACACATGGTCAAATTTAGGTGCGATGAGTTAGTTGATTTATACAAAGTGCCAACGTCCAAACTTTATGTCCGGGATTTCAACTGTGGACTAATTTTGTTCTTCCATGTGGCTATTTCTGCAACTTGACATTTGCTGATACGAGATTTTCGTTGATCCCTTCATGTATATGTTATGTTATATGTATATTATGCATATGTTATGTTATATGTATATTATGTTATGTATATGTTATCACTGAAAATCACGGATTAGCCAGCGACAGACATCAGGAGTGACCAATTGCGTAAGCTTTGTTAAAACGATAGGAGTATCCCTGCCGCAGTGGTTAAGCCTTTCGTTCTGTGCTCAAGAGAGCGCCGGTTGAAATCCATCTCGCATCATCTCGTTTATAAAGTGAATTTTTGTAGGAGATCTCTGCGGATTATCGCCTGATACTTAGGAGTTACGTGCTATGAGTGGTACTCTCAGTAAGTAGTCTGCGCTTCGTTCAGAAGGACGGAATACGTATGGGGATACCTGAGTCCAATGAAGTCAATTCTCTACACCTTTTCAACTTTCAACCTTTTTTTAAAGCAATGTCTGGAGTTTACCTCACTTTACGCAAATGCGTAAAGCCAATCCGACAATCTCTCTTTTCATTGGCTGGCGTTATAATTAAATGCCCAATGAAAAGGCATAGACAAAGCATACAAAATGATTGGTCTAAAGCAGTAATGAGGACTCTGGCTTGTTAACGGAATGTTGTAATCACCAATTAGAAGATTCTAACATTTAACGTATGTGGATTAGTTCGTCCTATTCTATGATCCTTCATATTCTTCTTCTTCTTTCGTTTGGTAACAATGTCTATATCAGCAGAGACTGCAGTCTTCAGCACATATCCTAACATAATTATTTACTGTTTGCTTTCCTGTAATCATTCCGCGATCATGTACGAGTATGCACTTCCCTTGTACCCTCATCACAGAGGGGTCACTCGGGTTGTGCGGACCGCAGCAAGTGACACCATCACATGGCGGTCACACCAAATTGCAAAATATTACTGTCTATGATTCTATGTCACTCTATGAATTTTTTCTTATGCAATTTTTCTGCTCGAGACAGGAATTTATTATTGAAATATAAAAATATCTCAGTTCTGTCGGTTAAAAACACAAAAACGAGTTATAGTTATGCATGAATAATAACTTCTACAGAAGGTAACATTAGGCCAATAAAAGAAACGAATACATTTAATAATCAGCTTTGATGGCAACAATTTAAAGAGGAAAAATCACAAGAGGTATCCAGATTACGATCACCTATTAGTAAGTAAGTTTGCTGTTAGTCATTACCAAATAATTATTGGAGGTTGTTCAATAATGATAATGAATAACATGGATTAATGTTGTGATTCTGTCATTTTTCTATGTACCAATCATTCTAGAGGAAGGGGTGGGGTGGGGGGGACACCAACATTAGTGACGCCTCTGCATCATGATTTAGCTATTTGACCAGATTCTATTGTTTTCTTCCATCTTTTTCAAAATTTAAGGATTCTGTTTCTCTTTCCAGATCTTACTTCTAGTTTTTGACTTGGATCTTTGAAATTTAGCCTTTGCGTGTTTGATGCTAGTTGTAGTGCTCATGACTTGGATTATTCTCCATTTCTGTCCATATTGTTTCTTATTCTTCTTGCAGCAGTTATGGTTGCTCATTCCAGTATAGTTTGTATTATTGGCGTAGTCCTCTTCTTATAACTTATTTGGCAGTTTGACGAGTACAGTTACTGATTTTTTTGACTATTTTATGTATTTCCCTTTCATATCTATTTGTCCAGCTAAAATACTACTGCTATGTTTAAATAGTCCCCCCGTTGTTTTTTTGTTTTTTTTAATACTTCCAGACATAATTATAAAAAATCAAGCGAACAGTGCAAGGTCTTGTTCTGGATCAAATACTGAACGTGGTCCTTGTACTGTTATTCAAATTACTATTGGCTTAGCGATTTGGACTGCAACATTTACTGAACTAAGTAACCTGTTTCATTTATTTGGTTCCATTTGATGGTCTCATTTTCTTCTTCTTCAGCGTTCGTTCTCAAACTCTCTCCTGTATCCCACTTGTAGCAGGATAATGGTACAACTAGATTTCCTGCAGGATGTAGTCCAGAAAATGGAAATGTGTTGTGTCGCCGTTTCATTTGCACCAATGGCCCGATACATCCGTCTTCGTCGGAGGTCTCATTCAACCTTATCCTTTACTAAGTCATTCTCACCATCTTCATTCCTTTGAGCATTATATCCGCTCTTCATGCGATGTCTGTGTCCAGTTATTTTGCTTGACCCTTTCAGCATTGATATTTATCTTCCCCATTTCCAACGATATATTTTATACCATGGTTTAATCTTTTTCTCTTAACATTGTCACATAATATGTATTTTCTTACAAGTACTGCTATGTAAAGTATATCGTTATTGTATTTATTCCTGATGAAGGTTTTTAGTCGAAACTTCGTCTGTCGCTCTGTCTCATCGCTAGTATGTTATATTTATAAATATTAATAACACATATGCATATTTCAGTTCAGCCTAATATTGAATCTTGGAAAAACCAGACCATCACCTGATGATCACGTGTGACTATCGGGTTAGAGGGTATGTTGTCTTATTCGAAAATAACTATCTAAAATAACTCATATGACCTCGATTTTCATTGGCTGTTGAAACTTCTTCTTCTTCAGCGTTCATTCTCAAACTTCCGCTGGATCTTCCTTGTACTAGCAAGACAATGGTCCTACTAGATTTCTAGCAGGATGTAGTCCAGAGAATGGAAATGCGGTGTGTTGCCGTTTTATTTACGCCAATGGTGGCCCGACACATCCGTCTTCGGTAGGACCGTTGAAACAAAATGTTGTGTGGCGCCATGACTGAGAGGTTAGATCGCTGCTCTTAAACTAGTGAGGTCTAGAATTCTAGCCTCGGTAAGAAATGGTGTGTTTTTTTTTCTGTCAGAGGTTAAATTAAAATACCCCGTACATGACGTGGCGACAGCAAGAGCATGCGGCCTTTACCACACAGCTACAAAATCCCTCCCTGCAACTCCCTAACTTTACCACACAGCTACAAAATCCCTCCCTGCAACTCCCTAACTTTACCACACAGCTACAAAATCCCTCCCTGCAACTCCCTAACTTTACCACACAGCTACAAAATCCCTCCCTGCAACTCCCTAACTTTACCACACAGCTACAAAATCCCTCCCTGCAACTCCCTAACTTTATCACACAGCTACAAAATCCCTCCCTGCAACTTCCTAGTGGGAAACATGCAGTATTTGACAGTTGTTTGGTTTTTATTTATTTATTTGTTTTGACATTTAAAACATAGTATTTTAAAAAGTGATCAATGACAATCAAGGACAATTACAAATTATGTATTTTAGATGACTATTTCTCATTGAGTCAGCCAACATGTTGTATATTCTAACGATCAAAGATCACTTGAGTTTGGTAGTAGTTAATGAGTTTGCCTCTCTTTTGGAGAGGCGTGCCTCTTTCAACCAGCGGACAAAGTCCAATTAGGTTATATCAGGACACACTACCATAAAATATTAGAGGTAACAAAGACCCCATTGAAAATCACTTGAGTTTAATCTGTCCCTGTCTTTATAACTAGTTTCCCCTGCTGAGTTTCTCAACTTTCACGAGTACTGCTTAGCGTAATGCACCATGTTACATGACACATCCTCAGATGTCAGGTGCAATAGAACATCATCAACGTACAATCAATACTTTTTGACCAGAAACACGTAAACCCAGCATTTTTGTTTAATCTTCGTCTTCATCGGTGGTCTAATGTGAGACCAGGAGTTTATGTATTGTTATTGAGGAATCTTCAATTTGGAATACATCATTGGGCCTCTGAAAGGTGGATTCTGCTATCTTAATGTTATTTTACTCGCTTGAGTAACTCCTTCATGCATGGAATGGAGGGCACACAGAAGAAAGGTGGTTAATAGGAGAAGACAGGCGGAAGAAATATCACTATAGAAACCACCAATGTTCGAATCTTTTATCAGTCTTCATGCTTAACTCCCTTATTGTATTTGCGCCGCTGAAAACTATCACCACTCCATTTCATACTCTATGACCCTGTGTGGGCGTCAAACACACTCATACATGGATGGAATAGAAAGAAAGGGAGGGGGAAAAAGGAGTCATTATATGGGCTGTACGTGTGGTAACACCTAGGACACGTAGGACATTTACTAATTTACTTATATATACTGACGTTTGTGGCTGAAAGTGTGTGTCTTGTCTTTATGACGTTATAAAATCCTACACATTCCCTGCAACATATTTAAAAACGGAGGTGAAAAAAAAACGGCAAGTGGAAACATCCGACCCTCCAAGCTATTTTCACTGGACAACAAGACTGGTCTATAAGTACTCGAAAAAGGCCAGACTGGCATAGTTAATTTTCATTATTCTCGGATTGTCCCATATGTACTCAGTCCGTCTCAACGAGTCGGCACGTAAGCTACCGAGAGTACCACTCATAGCACGTAACTCCGTAACTCACAACGAAAATCTCATTAATCTCCGAACATCACAACTTTATAAGCAAGACGTTGTGAGCGGGATCCGAACACGCGTATTCTTGAGCACAAAACGAGCGGTTTAACCACTCAGCGAGGAAGATCCTCGTGTACAATCATATAGCATGTGTTAAATGAACTGACCTGAGCTTAAAAAACAATATTTGGAACTCCAATTGCATTAAAAAATGCTAGCAATGACAACAAAAAAACCATCTTATCCAAAGTATCTTTATCCCAACCCTGTGCTACCAATCTCAAACATGCTCCTTAACAACAAAACATAAGAGACAACTGGTTACAACAGAGATGAGATGTCTGAGAAAAGCCACAGGAGTGACCAGAAGACACAATTAGAAACGGTGTCATGAGAGAAAGAGTGGGTGTCATATCAATTCTACAATACATACAAAACCAACAGATACAATGGTTTGATCATCTGGAAAGAATGCTGTGTGATTCATTAGTTTATAAAGCATATGTGAAGAGAGGAGAAGCAGAAAGAATAGCCAGGGTAGACCTAGAGTACGGTGGATCGACAACATCAAAGAGGCATTACACGAACACCAAATAACATTATCTGAAGCTGCCAGAAAAGCGAGAACAAGAACATTGTATCTCCTTCGACACACGTAAAGGGTAAAAGAGGAAGGAAAGAAGAAGAAGACCTGTGCTTGTTCTTACTGAGCATTGACTATTGGCGTATATGCTCTGACATAGGCTTATCAGATGTTGGTGAACTCTATATGTCTGTAGTGTTATCCATAGTTATGCTCTATCCACTTTGTCAAAAACCTTCTCTTGGTCAATGAAAGCCAAATATAAGTCTTGGTTATGTTCTGTCTCTTTTTCTGAAAGTTGTTTGATGGTGAAGATTGCAACTGTACAACATGTATTTTTCCGAAAGCCCATGTGTGTTTTATTGAACCGTTCTTCTATATATGGGCTCATCCATTTCTCCAGTATCTTGTTGAAGATTTTTACTATGTTGCTTAAGAGAAAAATACCTCTATACTTAATGCAGTCCCTCTTACTGTCGTTTTTCTTCCAGATAGGAACAATCACCGCTGTATTCTACTCATGTGGTGTCTTTTGTGTCTTCCATATCACATTGAACAGTCTGTGTAGCCACTTTATACCTGTTGCTCTTAGCATTTTTATTAGTTCTATAGTATTCCGTCTATTTTTGTTGCTTTGTTGTTTCGTGCATGTTTAACTGCGTCTTCAATTTCAGATTTCAGGATCTATGTTTCTGTCTTCTTCTATTGTATTGGTGTAGTCTCTTCTCCGTCCTTTAAGTTTAACAGTTGATTGAAGTAATTTTTCCATCTTTCCATGATTTCTTGGGGCATTTTTAGTATGTAGCCATATTCATCGTTGATTATTTCTGTTGGTTCGTAGGTGTCTTTTTTACTTCTCATGTTTTGTACTTACTTGTAGAACATCTTTGGTGCATTTTGCCTATCATTGTTGATCATTTCTCCATATTCTTGCCATGACTTAACTTTTACAGCTTTGATGATTTTCTTGGTGTTAATCTTTGCTGTCTTGTATGCTAAGTAATCTTCATGTATTTTGCTTATTGCCCATTTCTTGTATATGTGTTTTCTATCTTTCGTTGCTTTCTTTACTTCATCTGTCCACCAAGCCGTTATCTTTGGTTTCATGCCTTTGTGGTTGTTATATCCACATCTATTTCCTGCTGTTTGAAATATGGCATTTTTGAAATATGTCCATTCTTCTTCTGTACGCTGGGCGTTTTCTGGTAGCTTTTCGAACACTTCGTTAACTGATTGGGTATATTTTTCGCATGCTTAGTTAAGTTCTTCCAATTTCTGTATATCTAGTTGCCCTTGGTGCTTTGTGTTTTTATTGTGCTTATTATTTTTCATTCTGTTTGTTTTGACTGTTATTATTACTGCCTTATGATCAGTAGCTGCACACATTTTAGCTCTTGCTCGTGCGTCCGTTATTTTTCGTCTATTGTTTCTTTTTGTGAGCATGAAGTCTATCTGACTCTTGAATTCTAAAATGTTCCATATATTCCATGTGTACACTTGTGATTGTCTATGTACTTCAAATAATGAACGAAAATTACTTTTTTGGAAGTACTTCAAATAATGAACGAAAAATACTTTGTTGGAAGTACTTCAAATAATGAACGAAAATTACTTGTTTTGGAAGTACTTCAAATAATGAACGAAAAATACTTTGTTGGAAGTACTTCAAATAATGAACGAAAAATACTTTGTTGGAAGTACTTCAAATAATGAACGAAAATTACTTTGTTGGAAGTACTTCAAATAATGAACGAAAATTACTTTGTTGGAAGTACTTCAAATAATGAACGAAAAATACTTTTTTTTAAAGTAAACCCTGCGGTTTACTGAAGATCATCTCTGATGATGATGAAAAAAACACTTTAGCTGGTGAGCAAGCAACTCTAGACAGCCCATATCCCGTCTAACAGAAGCAAATGTTTCTTTTCAGCTGTGTAACTGAGGTGATAGCAGAACTTATGTAAGTTAGTCATGTCACTCAATGACTTCGTTGTGTAAGGTGGATTTATAGATGCATGTTAGTCTTAACTGTGTGTGCTATAATTCCTCGCACCTTATCATATACATATTTGCTACAATGTGTCGCACATTATAGCACATATGATAATGTTATCATATGCATATGTGCTATAATGTATAGCATCTTACCATATGCATATGTGCTATAATGTGTTGCACCTTACCATATGCATATGTGCTATAATGTATAGCACCTTACCATATGCATATGTGCTATAATGTGTTGCACCTTACCATATGCATATGTGCTATAATGTATAGCACCTTACCATATGCATATGTGCTATAATGTGTTGCACCTTACCATATGCATATGTGCTATAATGTATAGCACCTTACCATATGCGTATGTGCTATAATGTGTTGCACCTTACCATATGCATATGTGCTATAATGTGTTGCACCTTACCATATGCATATGTGCTATAATGTATAGCACATTACCATATGCATATGTGCTATAATGTATAGCACCTTACCATATGCATATGTGCTATAATGTATAACACCTTACAACCATATGCATATGTGATATGAAGTGAATTAAACAAAAAGCAAAATCATCGTTTTTACCTGATGTTTTCGATTGTTGCTGCGATTTTCTTTAATCACTATTTATATACTTTCGTCGACCAACGAAATTCACGGAAACAATAGAAAAACAACATAACAATGTGTATTAATGTGTTAACTTCATTGTGCTTTTAGGTCTTACCAGAAGAACAGGTAATTCTATAACTAGAAGGAGACTGCCAAGGAGCGTAAGAAAAATGCATTTTCAGATAAAACGTAGGTCAATTACGAGTCCGCAGCCTTCTGAATACATTACACATCACTGGACCACTTCCTCACGTGGACCCACATACTATCCTGTAGATAGGTATAGAGGATGATTTGAAGGGAGTCCCATCCCCTCCCCTCCTCGATCCAGTGGAAGACTGAACATGTCTTCACGAGATAAACTCAAGAAAAACCCGCAAAAATTTAGAATCTTTTTCAAGTAGACTTATCTCTGCCCTCAAACAAAGTAGACTTATATCTGTCCTCCAACCAAAAACATATATACATCCCTGCGCGCATATATACATCGCTGCGCGCATATATACATCCCTGCGCGCATATATACATCCCTGCGCGCATATATACATCCCTGCGCGCATATCTACATCCATGCGCACTAATGTAGTGACATATAAATGTCAATGTTGAATCAAACAGCTTCACGAACACAATGTATACATTCAGTGTTAATATGCAAATTGTTGCTGCCAATTTTAACAAAACTTGATCAAACATCTTGTATTTACTTGATCACATATCACATTTTAAATCACACTTAAATTAAAACAAAACTACACTGATTGCGAACCTGCAATATACTTATAACACACATCGCAAACTGGTTTAAAATAGATAAAAATGTATTTACTTACGAGAATTGTTTAATATAATTTAAGTCATTACCTCCAGCAAGCCGCTTAAACAACAAATGAAGAGGACACACTTCTGACGGTGAGCCGATAAAACCTTCATTATTATAGTTACTTCTAAATATTTTACCGCTTGGCAGGAAACTTGTCATGAAATAATAGTTATTGATGCATGTGTATTACTCAGGGATTACATCTACACATTATCTCAAAATTGATGTATCGATATCTCAATCGTCTGCAATATCCTTGAACATCTCTTGCAGTTATTTGTACAAATGTTACACTTAATTGAACATTTCAATTGATTTATCACATATAAAAATATGTGTACAACCTATGATAATTGATTGGAGATAGATCACACTAGTTCGGTACACATTTGATAAAAGGCATCCCAAAGGTAAATAACTTCATGTTACAAAAAGAGTAACATCTAGCAATAGATTGGCCGAAACTCTCAAATATGGCACGTCATAGCAACACTGAGACGAATTTAATGTATGCATGACATGACATCTTATTTACAATTCCACGTTACGCAATTGATAATATTTCTCAGTCTGAACAATAAGGAAGTTAAATTGATATTATTGGAGGGGAATTAACACACATGAAACATCGAGTTAAATTAGTATTTGTTTCGCCAACAGGGAACACACAAGTGACTTTACAGGGTCAATCGTGTATTTAAAGAGCAGATGATTATGACCTATTTTGAGACTGGGGGCGTTATGTCATGTTTATGTCAAGTTGCCAATTTTGTAGTGCTTTTCTTCACTTGACTTTATTTACATTTTTTTTTTATATAGTTGAGTAAAATATACCTCTTATTTTGAGGTACCCCCATTCAACTACGGATGTTAGTCAATTTTGATTATATCAGAGCTTTCCAACTATCAAAAATAGAGGAGGTCGCAGTTCTGGTAATCCAGCAAGCACAATCTCCGGAAATCGTTCATAATTTAAATAATGTATAGAGAAATGGCTACAATTTAAGTAACTTGGGGCATTCATGTAAATGTGTTGTAAATTGTATTAAGTATTAGTTGTGCCAATGCCAGCTCGATTTAACCACTATAGACTCTAGTCTTACATTGAAAGGGTCGTGCCTCGACAGAGATTATACTTGCCTATTTAACAAGCAAACATTATTGCAAAAATTAAGAACACAGAACTTGTACTCAAAACAGAAAATGTATTTTGTTATCTCCCTTTTGAATCAAGAAATATCTTCGAAAAGAATCTATCTGCACAGATGCTATCACGTTATCTCTTATAAACATATCCAATGGGCTAGAAAGGGGAGAAAAAAATAGTTGCATTGTTACCTGACATGCATGTTGCAAGAGGCGACGATGGAAATTTAAGGGTAGTAGTTGGCTGTCCCATGACATATAGGTTCTAAGTGATCCACACGTCATGGTGAGGTTGGATATCTCAGGGCTAAAGGAACAGATATCACAGCCATGCTGTAAACCATAGCACAGCGCACTCAGTTCTCCAGACTGTATATTGCTGTTCACCATTGTCATAAGGTACATTTGACATCCATTCACCATTGTCAAAAGGTACATTTGACATTCATTCTCCATTTTCATAAGGTACATGTGACATCTAATTATCGTTGCCATAGAGACATTTGACATTCATTCATCATTGTCATTAAGTAACATCTCCACAACGAAGGTTGGCTGTTACGAACCCCAAGACCTTCTTTCACTGTTTTAGTAATGCATTCATCTAGATAGTCTGTTTCCTGTCAATCACGTGATGGTTCTCTCCCACTTGCATCCCTGCCTTCCCTTCGCTCTCATCCCATCGAATAAACATTCCATTAATGTGTCCTGACTTTTAATATGTCCAAAATAGTTTATTTCTTGGATTTTCATTTCCTCTCATAATTTTTTTAATTTTCATACTGAGTGTTGTTAGAATCTTTTTATTTGTTTTATTTTCTGTCCATGTAGTTTTCTCCAACCTTCTATAACCATTAGCAAAATAAATAGTAAAGGGAAATAATTAAATACACGTGCCTTCTTTGAGGACAAGAGCTACAAAGTTGAAATTTTCCACCTACCGGACGATATTTTCAAATAAAGAATGTGCTGATTGATGAAATAAAGGATTATAGATTATTGAAATTAATTAACAAAATAACTTGAGATATGCACAAGATAAAATGGTAAGAATAGGCAATATAAATCTGATCGGGAACATGTGATGTACCCCCCCCCCAAAAAAAAAATAATAATAAAATATTTGCTTCTTCATCTGCGATCATTTTAAAACTTCTTTACACTGACTGAAGATGTCGTGGTGACTGGATTACTAGAACAGTGCATTAAACATGTTGCACTAGAGACCGCGGATGAACAGAGCTTACTCACAATAATAGGCACTTTTTACTAAATATTTTACCACATTTTCTACTAAACTTTTTACTTAAATTTTTACAAACCGTTTTACTAAACTTCAATTTTTGCAGATTAACAGTTTAAAAATCTGAGGTACATCACAGTCAGCAGTGGCCAATTTTTAACGAAACAAATACGTACATTATTTAACGAAACGAAATATATATATAAAGACGCATTTCATAATAGCTAATAACTACTGGTGAGTCCAGCGATATGCCCACTACGCACTGAGAGTCATCCCGTCCCCGTTATATAACCCTGGGAGAAGGAGAAGAATCTTGGTGCGTAGTGCGCAATTCAATACAGTACTATCTACTTTTTAATCGAGTTTAGCGAGGTCACGAAAGCTGAATAAAACTACGCATAATATTGAGACGCTGCAATCTGACCACTGTCCCAGGTAATGAACAGAATCTGACCACTGTCCCAGGTAATGAACAGAATCTGACCACTGTCCCAGGTAATGAACAGAATCTGACCACTGTCCCAGGTAATGAACAGAATCTGACCACTGTCCCCCGCAATGAACAGAATTGATCACTGTAAATATATATTGACCATAATTAATGTTTTATGTTGCAGAATAGAATTAACTTCCACATCAAATTAAGGTGAATATGAAACATTTTTGCAATTTGTTCTTTCAGAAATACTATACTTTCTTCATGGAAATGTGATGTATATTCCCAAGAAATAAATTGCTGCGAAGAACAAAAATTCCTAGAAAACTTTGCGTAAACAGAACATAACATTATCTTCAAATTTATTCTCGTAATTTAGAATATCTAATCAGTCCAGGAAGTGTATTTATTCTAATCGCGTTATTAGGTCATGTCAGAGACAAGATATCTGTTACATAAAACTAAACTAGAATCAACGTGTGATTATGATTTATTGTCTTCTTCTTCAGCGTTCATTCTCAAACTCCCGTTGGATCTCTCTTGTAGCAGGACCATGGTCCTATTAGATTTCCAGCAGGATGTAGTCCAGAGAATGGAAATACGTTGTGTCGTCGTTTTATTTGCGCCAATGGCCCAACACATCCGTCTTCGGCAGAGATTTATTGTCTAAATTCACGTTATTATTGTTTGTGTGATGCAGAATGCATGGAACTTGATTGTTATATACCAGGGGTCGGGAAACGTTTTGTTTGAGAGAGCAATGGGCACCACATATTTTGAAAAGTAATTCTCTGAGAGCCATACATTATGTTTAGAACTAAAAATTCAAGTAAATGTGTGCATTTTGTGTAATTTCAACACTAAAAGTACAATAATTATGTCTCTGAATTCTTTTTAATAACATTGTTATGCTGTTGCTAATCAATAATGAGTATTTCTTACCATTAATGTGACTTCTGATGCTGAGCTGCAGTAGACTTTAGCTTATTTGTAGAATGAAATAGTGATATGTAATTAATATGTAGATCAAAGGAGTCTAAAGACATTTTTTTAAATAATCGAACATGTCTGCGAGCCAGATGCAGCCATCAATAGAACCACATCTGGCTCGCGAGCCATGGGTTCCCGACTCTGTTCTATATGAAGATTATATTGAGTTGTGTTTACTTGTTAATCTCAGTTGTTCCCAACCACACAACGCATTCTATTACCTGAACTACAACCTACTCATCTGTAGAGGATTCAGAATTAACTCAAAAAACTTTGTCTTATGTTTCAATACAATATAGCCCCTTTGTCTTGCGGGGGGGGGGGAAGAGAAAAGAATAGCAGCACTGTTGCTAGCCATGCATATCGTTCGAGGCGACGAAGGGGTTTTGATTGAAGTATGAGTGTAGTATCTTCTTCTTCAGCGTTCATTCTCAAACTCCCGCTGGATCTCTCTTATAGCAGGACAATGTTCAAACTAGATTTCCAGCAGGATGTAATCCAGAAAATGGAAATGCATTGTCTCGCCGTTTCATTTGCGCCAATGACCTGACTCATCCGTCTTTGGCGAAGAATGTAGTATGAACGTACGCACAGACAAATAAGAAATATACAAGCAACCATAAAAAACGCATCATCACATTTTTGCATGAGCTACAGCACGTGTTGAATTTCAATTAACTGAAGCTATTTTTCCCATATTTATGAAACATTTGCTGAATCAAATCTGCAGCATGTTTAAAAGCAACAACTTGACTGCTGAATATTTTGCTAGGCCTCAGCCAGTTTGGTGGTTATGTGGCATGTAGTAGGGATATGACTAATGTTATGACTTATTAAAAAAGTATCATTCGTACAGTGTTTGCCACAATAGGCTCCGTGAATGAGCTGATGTCTGAAGTTGTTGTCTGCAAGCTGCTGCAGAGATGCATCAATACAATACAACGATCTTGAGCTAATGTTGACAAGGATGACAAGGTCTGGCGTGGTTATCGGTGACCATGTCTGTCGTGGTCATCGGCGGCACCTGTCGCCAGGAATCGTTGGTACAGTCTAACTATAGTGGACTGGTTAAAATTGAAATTTCTGGCCTTATCACTGACCGTCATTCCACTGACAAGCTGCATACAAGCAGCTTGCCATCGCTATTGTAACGCCCGTTGAGTCGTGAAATAAAAAATTAACTTCTCGACAAAACATTTTCAAACCAGAGAATGTCTTTTACTCGCCTTCACTTGATTACTGCGTGTGTCAAATTTCCACCTGTTTTGACTTTTAATAAAACTAGAATTTGTATATTTTCTATTTTGCACGCTAAACACAAAAAATCGAAAGATCACATCAACATAACGATGGGACTGAACGAATTTAATCACTTGCACACGTTGTGGGTTGAAGAATTTCTCACGTAAATAAACATTTTAAACATGAAAATTAATCGTTTTCGAGGTGGTTTAATGTATGCTAGTAAACAAGACTAATACAGTAATACATTCATGATACATTACTTCTCTACGCAATAGTCAGACGTAGGGGATATAGGCTACGATTTATTCAAAAAAACATCCCACTTCATAAATACAACACAATAAGTTAACATATTTTTAGTAACAAAACAAACAGTAACAACAATGAGACAACAAGATGTATTCACCACAAGTGTACCTAGAGCGTGCCAAGTTAAAAAAAATTATAAATATCAGTCGCAGTTTCAGGGAGGCGCAGGAACAAAATACCACCAACGCACGGATTGGTATGACCTTCCTCTTATCAAAACAAAACCAGAAAATTGCAGTTCCGGATAATTTAAAAAAATTGAAATTCTCTAATTGAAATTGTTGATGTTAAGGCGCCTGTCGTCGAAGATGTTGGGGAGTTATTTTTCCTGAACTTCCGTGTGTTTACAGATTAGGGTTGCCACAATCTGGTCATTTCATGTTACAAGTTACAAAAACTAATTTCATCATCCATCACACGTGATCATGACCAATTGTTACATCCACTTTTGAAAATTCAGTTAGAATTTTGCCCATGCCTATTAGTTCGCAGGGTAGTAAGCCCTATTCGATCTGTAAATGTTTTTAGACAGTTCGGGCATAGAATGATCACTGTAGAAGAATGTTGGTCTACCTGTGACTTTCTAGCTACTCTCCGCTGTTGAGCTGTTGCATTTCTCCTCTTTTCATAAAATGATGCGCTCTTTTTACTGTTGAGCGCTATGCAGATTTATTTTGTTCTTCCCGTGTATTTTGGACTATTTCACCGGTTTTCCGTGATTTAAAACACTCTAGTAAACCTTGTTACAGATCAGGGTTGCCACAATTTAGACATTTTAAGCTACTAGCAACAGCAAAATCAACTTTCAACAATCTAGCAAGCCTGTTGTAGATTACCTGAGGCGGGAATAATGTATGGTAGCTGCAACCTCAAGCGAGACTGTAGCCAGCATAGAAGACCTTCCAACAGAATTAATTAGGACGTTCCTTTTTTTCATTATTGCTGTGTTTCGGATGGTCACTATTTAAATACTTGGAGTTACCTTGCCTATTTTTGGCATGTGATTCCGGGTATACAAATAGTGACCAAAGAAATCACGATAATATTATAAAAAAGTAACGAATGACGGCCTAATTAATTCTATGCAGAGGACTTCTAATGCAAACGATCATGCATAGATACACCTCCGGTTAGGAGAGGGAGTGCTACTCATAATAGAAAGGTAGTTTTCATGTTTTCATGTCGTCCTGGCTGCAAGCTAGTTAATTTTTTTTTACTTATTTTTGGAAAACTACTAGAGAAGAAAATAGGGGTTGGGTGGGTGTGTCTTACCATTTGTTTTAGTTTGTAATTTTTTGATTTCCTAAGCGTGGACTACCCCCTCCTCCAACAACTCTCATCTCGAAGCTTGTACATTAATTTTATCCTCTCATGAATGTTTTATTCTACATGATTTATGAGTACCTCCAATTTTTATTTGGCCATATTTAAGATGAAATCTGGTTATACCTAAATCTTACTTTCTGGCAATCTTGACTACCTAATAATGTATCTGTAATTTTTGTGTGTGATGGAAGTGACAGAATAGTGATGGTTTCCTTGTGGTGGAAGTGACATACCAGTGATCATGTTGTTGTGGTGGAAGTGACATACCAGTGATCATGTTGTTGTGGTGGAAGTGACATACCAGTGATCATGTTGTTGTGGTGGAAGTGACATACCAGTGATCATGTTGTTGTGGTGGAAGTGACATACCAGTGATCATGTTGTTGTGGTGGAAGTGACATACCAGTGATCATGTTGTTGTGGTGGAAGTGACATACCAGTGATCATGTTGTTGTGGTGGAAGTGACATACCAGTGATCATGTTGTTGTGGTGGAAGTGACATACCAGTGATCATGTTGTTGTGGTGGAAGTGACATACCAGTGATCATGTTGTTGTGGTGGAAGTGACATACCAGTGATCATGTTGTTGTGGTGGAAGTGACATACCAGTGATCATGTTGTTGTGGTGGAAGTGACATACCAGTGATCATGTTAAAAATACAATTTTTTTTATAGGCGTTTGTGGCTATGTCTACAACGACGCACTACAGAGACAAAAGGTCAAGCATACTTGATGGTGGTTAGCTTTGAACTTGGTGACCAGTGTGTAAGTACGAGAACCAGTTCTCTCGTACGGCCTCGATTACACTACTAGCGATATGGTCACAGAACTCCGCTGTTCAGTGGAAATGCTAACAAATCAAATGTATTAGCTACTAACACCGAAGTCAGATGTGTTGGACCATTAATGCGAATAAAACAGTGACACAGTGCATTTTATTTATCTCGACTACATCCTACTGATAATGCAGTAGGACCATTTTCCTGCTTTACGAGAGTCCCGGCGGGAGTTTGAAAACAAAACCAGAAAAAACAACTATAATGCTTAGTCAATTCATCAATGTAAACATTTTTCAATGTCAATAGAAGTCATTATCACCATTACTAACAACTACGATAAAACAGACTACTGTCAAAACAATAGTTCTTGTGTCCTCCGTTGTCATTGACAAATCTCCTGTTACCTACTTTCAAAACAGAAAATGATGTTGACAGTAGCGGGGGCGAAGAGTAGCCTTGATCGTAATGTCACTGCCACGACACGCACTGTTGTCATTCAATACTGGCGAGGGTCATCCAGTGCGCGGTTGTAAGTTCAGTAGGGTAGGCTTACTACGAAGTGGGGGACACCATCTTTACGCGTAAAATAAATGCGTCTGATAATATACTTTCAATATAAAATTATGTCAGTACCAAAGTTTGGATGCAGTAGGGGGCATGTGCTGTTTCTAATACGTATTCTCCGTTCGTGGTAGTTGTATAGTCAGCCATAACATCGACGTCCATTATTGTTATCTACTTATACAACTGATACAAACTAATTGGATTCATGTCCGTTGTTGAAAGGAACATTTGAACATAAATAAGGATCTTTTTTTTAAAATTTGAAACTCAGGTACTGTTTGTTAGACAAGCCTGTAGAAGAGGAATGAGGGGGGGGGGGGGGGGTTGAGATAGTTAATCTCTTTAAAAAAGGGTCAGAATATGACATTTAACATTAGCATACATCCAGGAAACGAGAAAACAACACCAGCTCCTTCTTAAAATGGATTTGCCAAGAAAATGTCTACACAATTATCATAGACATAAAAGAAATACAATGTCGAACAATTTCATCATCATCAAACACATAACATTCTAGCAATGATGATACATACAGAGCATTATTGAATGATAATATTCCACCGAATACGGATGTGTCGGACAATTGGCGCAAATAAAACGGCGGCGCAACGCATTTTCATTCTCTGGACTACATCCTGCTGGAAATCTAGAAGGACGATAGTCCTGCTACAGTGGAAATCCAGCGGGAGTTTGAGAATGAACGCTGAAGAAGAAGGACAAAACCCATAACATTCCAAGGACATGGTGGTGACACTCTGAAAATATTAGCACACAGATTTCGCCACACTTCCCTTTTGTTCTCAGTCTCAAGAATCTTAATCTAGTCCATTCTTTAATATTATCCATGCCCACTTTCCTCTGACAACCACTTCTTCTTCCACCTTCAGCTGTTCCCTGTAAGATAGTTTTGAAAGGAAATCTTGTCTCATATTTTGCCCAAACCACACAAGTTTGCGTCGCTTCACCGCCACCGCGAAATATTTCTTGTTGTCCTACAAGAGTATATATTTATTTTAATAACGTACAAATTATTTTTTTATTAGTTCATCTCCCCCCCCCCCTCCCAAACCTTCCTTAACTGACGACGAGTCTAGGGTCATGTTTATAGGTGCTCACACATTGTTTCCATCTCACGTAACATTGTGTCTATCTATTGTAATATTGTTTCTATCTCTTGTAACATTGGCTCCATCTCACGTAACAATGACTCTATCTCATTTAATATTGTTTCCATCTCTTGTAACATTGACTCCATCTCACGTAACAATGTTTCTAACTCATGTAATATTGTTTCCATCTCTTGTAACATTGACTCCATCTCACGTAACAATGTTTCTACCTCTTGTAACATTGACTTCATCTCACCTAACAATGTTTCTACGTCTTGTAACATTGTCACCATATCATGTAACATTGTCCAGATTGGAATGCACGTTTTAATACTGTGCGTAGGTTACATAGATTGAATGTGATATCTGCGCCTTTTGGCCTGACAAATTCACCTTCAGAGCACAACACATCATCTGCATCTAATAGTTATAAAACAACACTATGTAGTGTACTCCCATGTGTAATAAATGTTCATTATATATCTCAATTCAAGAAACGACAAATAATCTACAAGGAATATTCAACAGGCAGCTCTAGGCAGGGTACAATACAACAGGCAGCTCTAGGCAGGGTACAATACAACAGGCAGCTCTAGGCAGGGTACAATACAACAGGCAGCTCTAGGCAGGGTACAATACAACAGGCAGCTCTAGGCAGGGTACAATACAACAGGCAGCTCTAGGCAGGGTACAATACAACAGGCAGCTCTAGGCAGGGTACAATACAACAGGCAGCTCTAGGCAGGGTACAATACAACAGGCAGCTCTAGGCAGGGTACAATACAACAGGCAGCTCTAGGCAGGGTACAATACAACAGGCAGCTCTAGGCAGGGTACAATACAACAGGCAGCTCTAGGCAGGGTACAATACAACAGGCAGCTCTAGGCAGGGTACAATACAACAGGCAGCTCTAGGCAGGGTACAATACAACAGGCAGCTCTAGGCAGGGTACAATACAACAGGCAGCTCTAGGCAGGGTACAATACAACAGGCAGCTCTAGGCAGGGTACAATACAACAGGCAGCTCTAGGCAGGGTACAATACAACAGGCAGCTCTAGGCAGGGTACAATACAACAGGCAGCTCTAGGCAGGGTACAATACAACAGGCAGCTCTAGGCAGGGTACAATACAACAGGCAGCTCTAGGCAGGGTACAATACAACAGGCAGCTCTAGGCAGGGTACAATACAACAGGCAGCTCTAGGCAGGGTACAATACAACAGGCAGCTCTAGGCAGGGTACAATACAACAGGCAGCTCTAGGCAGGGTACAATACAACAGGCAGCTCTAGGCAGGGTACAATACAACAGGCAGCTCTAGGCAGGGTACAATACAACAGGCAGCTCTAGGCAGGGTACAATACAACAGGCAGCTCTAGGCAGGGTACAATACAACAGGCAGCTCTAGGCAGGGTACAATACAACAGGCAGCTCTAGGCAGGGTACAATACAACAGGCAGCTCTAGGCAGGGTACAATACAACAGGCAGCTCTAGGCAGGGTACAATACAACAGGCAGCTCTAGGCAGGGTACAATACAACAGGCAGCTCTAGGCAGGGTACAATACAACAGGCAGCTCTAGGCAGGGTACAATACAACAGGCAGCTCTAGGCAGGGTACAATACAACAGGCAGCTCTAGGCAGGGTACAATACAACAGGCAGCTCTAGGCAGGGTACAATACAACAGGCAGCTCTAGGCAGGGTACAATACAACAGGCAGCTCTAGGCAGGGTACAATACAACAGGCAGCTCTAGGCAGGGTACAATACAACAGGCAGCTCTAGGCAGGGTACAATACAACAGGCAGCTCTAGGCAGGGTACAATACAACAGGCAGCTCTAGGCAGGGTACAATACAACAGGCAGCTCTAGGCAGGGTACAATACAACAGGCAGCTCTAGGCAGGGTACAATACAACAGGCAGCTCTAGGCAGGGTACAATACAACAGGCAGCTCTAGGCAGGGTACAATACAACAGGCAGCTCTAGGCAGGCTACAATACAACAGGCAGCTCTAGGCAGGCTACAATACAACAGGCAGCTCTAGGCAGGCTACAATACAACAGGCAGCTCTAGGCAGGGTACAATACAACAGGCAGCTCTAGGCAGGGTACAATACAACAGGCAGCTCTAGGCAGGGTACAATACAACAGGCAGCTCTAGGCAGGGTACAATACAACAGGCAGCTCTAGGCAGGGTACAATACAACAGGCAGCTCTAGGCAGGGTACAATACAACAGGCAGCTCTAGGCAGGGTACAATACAACAGGCAGCTCTAGGCAGGGTACAATACAACAGGCAGCTCTAGGCAGGGTACAATACAACAGGCAGCTCTAGGCAGGGTACAATACAACAGGCAGCTCTAGGCAGGGTACAATACAACAGGCAGCTCTAGGCAGGGTACAATACAACAGGCAGCTCTAGGCAGGGTACAATACAACAGGCAGCTCTAGGCAGGGTACAATACAACAGGCATCTCTAGGCAGGGTACAATACAACAGGCAGCTCTAGGCAGGGTACAATACAACAGGCAGCTCTAGGCAGGGTACAATACAACAGGCAGCTCTAGGCAGGGTACAATACAACAGGCAGCTCTAGGCAGGGTACAATACAACAGGCAGCTCTAGGCAGGGTACAATACAACAGGCAGCTCTAGGCAGGGTACCATACAACAGGCAGCTATAGGCAGGGTACCATACAACAGGCAGCTCTAGGCAGGGTACCATACAACAGGCAGCTCTAGGCAGGGTACCATACAACAGGCTGCTCTAGGCAGGGTACCATACAACAGGCTGCTCTAGGCAGGGTACCATACAACAGGCTGCTCTAGGCAGGGTACCATACAACAGGCTGCTCTAGGCAGGGTACCATACAACAGGCTGCTCTAGGCAGGTTACCATACAACAGGCAGGTCTAGGCAGGGTACCATACAACAGGCAGCTCTAGGCAGGGTACCATACAACAGTCAGCTCTAGGCAGGGTACCATACAACAGTCAGCTCTAGGCAGGGTACAATACAACAGTCAGCTCTAGGCAGGGTACAATACAACAGTCAGCTCTAGGCAGGGTACAATACAACAGTCAGCTCTAGGCAGGGTACAATACAACAGTCAGCTCTAGGCAGGGTACAATACAACAGTCAGCTCTAGGCAGGGTACAATACAACAGTCAGCTCTAGGCAGGGTACAATACAACAGTCAGCTCTAGGCAGGGTACAATACAACAGTCAGCTCTAGGCAGGGTACAATACAACAGTCAGCTCTAGGCAGGGTACAATACAACAGTCAGCTCTAGGCAGGGTACAATACAACAGTCAGCTCTAGGCAGGGTACAATACAACAGTCAGCTCTAGGCAGGGTACAATACAACAGTCAGCTCTAGGCAGGGTACAATACAACAGTCAGCTCTAGGCAGGGTACAATACAACAGTCAGCTCTAGGCAGGGTACAATACAACAGTCAGCTCTAGGCAGGGTACAATACAACAGTCAGCTCTAGGCAGGGTACAATACAACAGTCAGCTCTAGGCAGGGTAGTAAGAACGAGCACAGGTACATGCGACAATTTCCAAATTCACTCGGACGTGAGAAAGGGATGTATACTATCTCCCCTATTGTTCATAACATACATAGATCACATCTGCAAAGTAGCAAAGACAACGGAAGGAAACAATCTGAAGGATAACTTAAACGAATTGCTATTTTCAGACGACCAATTACCAGTAGAATGAATCATCAGTAGAGCAACCACAAAGACACATAGAGAGTTTACATCAAATATGCCTAACCTTGAAGATAAATGCCTAACGTGAAGTTAAATATTGAAAAGACAGAGGTAACGAAGATAGGAAGAACAGAAAGAAACACCTATGTATGTGTGTGTGTGCGAGCGTGTGTGTGTGTGTTATTTGTGTTGGAAACAACAGAATTACACTAGAGACATAATTAACATACCTAGGAAGTAATATAACAACAGACGGCAAGCGCTGCAAAGAAATACACAATAGATATAGTAAAGCTTACTAAGACTAGGAAAAACGACACCAATCTTCAGAGACAAAAACGTAGATTTAAACCTCTCAATAACACTATTTAAAACGATTATTATGCCAACGTTGTACTGCCATTGCCAGACATGGACAGCGATAGCACCTGACAAACGTAAGCGTGTGACAACTTAAATGTTATGCTTACACAGAATCCTAGGAATATTGCTAAGAGACAGAATCAGGAATGAGGACAGTAGACAAAGCACCTACACCATACCAATCTTAGAATATATAAATAGGCAACAGATCAAATGATTAGCACACATCAGCAGACTACCATCAGACAGTATACCACAGCAAGCTCTGCTACACAGATACAGTGAAAGTAGAACTAGAGGCCGACCACGAAAACGAGGGATCACCGAAATAAAAGAGACGACAAAGTCTACAATATTCTCCGCACGCACGAGGGTCATCTCCAGAAACCTCCTCTATCTTTGACGCTGAAAGGCAACAATGGATTTAGCGAATGTATAGATAGATTGAAAGGAGAAAATATCGCAGCACAGCTGTACACCATGATATCTGATATAACGTATTCTGTTTTCCGGACTACATCCCGTAGGTTTGTTAAAACGAACTCAGAAGAAGACAAAAACTAATAGAGAATTTAAATATTTCGGCTTGATAGACAGAGTGGATTCAGTACTGTTTTTCGTTTTCAAACTATAAGACGCAGAATAAAGGGAGCAAATGTAACAGACGTAGAAACACAAGGGGAGAGAATAACATAGACGTAGAAATAAAGGGAGAGAATAACATTGGCGTTCAAGTAAAGGGAGATAATAATAATAGAGATATGCACATTGTAATGTTAGATCAAATATAAATCTCCAGCGGTTGAATAACCCATAAAAAACATATACAGATTAGGAGCACGCGTAAATGGGACCCAGGTTTTGGAGAAATAAAATCAGGTAGCCGACATAAAAGAATTAATCATACAGTACGCGTGGGTTTTCCATTTTGCGGTTTTTCAAAACCTTTGACTCATACGTAGTTAGTTTACCTGTGGCAGGTGACACACGACCTGTGACAAGTTCTGTTGTACACTAGCTGACCGTGGATGGGTTTGAAGTCTCGAATAAAATTGGTCGACTGGCGCCAATACATACATACATATATATATATATATATATATATATCGCCATGCATATCGTGCACAGGCATTGCAAACCGATAAAATATTAACGTGAAATATGAATGCAAGTTTTCTATAATATTAGCGTAGTATGCAGTGGTCTAAGGATCAACTAAATCTAGTTTGTAGACATAAGTAGAGGTCTGCAGATCAACTACATCTAGTTTGTAGACATAAGTAGAGGTCTACAGATCAACTACATCTAGTTTGTAGACATAAGTAGATGTCTACAGATCAACTACATCTAGTTTGTAGACATAAGTAGAGGTCTACAGATCAACTACATCTAGTTTGTAGACATAAGTAGAGGTCTACAGATCAACTACATCTAGTTTGTAGACAGAAGCAGAGATCCATAGATCAACAACATGTAGTTGAAAGCAGCGGTCTACATATCAACTACGTCTAGTTTGTAGACAGAAGCACAGATCTACAATCACATCTAGTTTGTAGACAGAAGCACAGATCTACAACCACATCTAGTTTGTAGACAGAAGCAGAGGCTGTCCGTTATTGCCGACCAAGAATTGTTCTTCCCAACACCATTTAAATAAGTGCATTCACATGTTCCTGAAACTTTTTACAGTCCCGAACCCAATTTGTTGGGGTAATGCGATTCCACGTAAAACAAGTACGTTGTAATAGAGAATTATATGACTGGAATTGTCTGCAGTTTCGTTGCTTAATAACATGTGCCTGCAGTTTGGTTCGCTTAATGACATGTGTCTGCAGTGTGGTTCTCTTAATGACATGTGCACTTTTTTTAGTTACCAAATGTGAATAGTGTGTACATATGGCTGCTTAGTGGTCTGTTGTGTCCAGATCTGATTCGAAAAGCATGATATGTTCTTCTTGTCTGTTTAGGAGATGATATCCTTTGAATAAAAGTTTGATATTATTTGTGCCTATACCATGAATTTATTATGGTGATAGTTGTTGGCTAGTGCGCGAGGTTGTCGCATCTTCGCACTTTCCTTGGTTAGTATGCGTGGTTGTCGCATCTTCGCACTTTCCTTGGTTAGTATGCGTGGTTGTCGCATCTTCGCACTTTCCTTGGTTAGTATGCGTGGTTGTCGCATCTTCGCACTTTCCTTGGTTAGTATGCGTGGTTGTCGCATCTTTGCACCAAATCTTTGTTTCTGCCAATTTTCACAGGAAATATCTAGTAATTCTCTTATCTAGTAATACTGGGTAACAGTACATCGGCTCCTTTTCATGGCTATAGTATTTTTTATTCAAATTCTCTCTCTGTTGTGGATGTTATTGCCCTCGTCTCCCTAACATATGTTGCCACAAATAATCATAGACTCTACCTATCTATCTGTCTGTTTGTCTATCTATCTATCTATCTATCTATCTATCTATCTGTCTGTCTGTCTGTCTGTCTGTCTGTCTGTCTGTCTGTCTGTCTGTCTGTCTGTCTGTCTGTCTGTCTGTCTGTCTGTCTGTCTGTCTGTCTGCCTGTCTGCCTGCCTGCCTGCCTGCCTGCCTGCCTCCCTGCCTGCCTGCCTGCCTGCCTGCCTGCCTGCCTGTCTGTCTGTCTGTCTGTCTGTCTGTCTGTCTGTCTGTCTGTTTGTCTGTCTGACTGACTGACTGAGTGCCTGCCTGCCTATCGGTCGGTTGTTATGTCTGTTTGTCTGCCTGCCTACCTGCCTGCCGGGCGGTTGGTCGGTCATTCGGTCTGTCTGTCTGTTATGGCCCTTGTTTGCCTTGCGACGTCAGGACAAAATGATGTAGATGGCCCTATTGTGTGCTTTTTGTAAGGTTGTCTTCTTTGAGTTTTGTTAATGTAGCTAAAACAACGATTTCTATTTTAACGTAATATATCAAATTTAACATAATATATCAAATTTAACGTAATATGTCAAATGTAACGTAATATATCAATTATTGAGCACACATTAACCTCTCACACCGATTATATCAAAAATAGTTCATGTATATGTACCCGTCGATAAATTTAATCGTAAAAAATGACAGTTTGTCCCAGTAGCTGGGGTTTTCCAAACTAACGCGTCGTTATTATAATTTTCCTGAATCAATGTTTTGTATACATTTGATAGCAGGATCTCAGCCGAAACTGTGGCCGCCATTAGATATATATGTCCAAACCGTTAAACGTAAAAATGCTTTCATTCAGTACGTTTTTTTTATTATTGTCTGGTTATTCATTGGATACTGGACACTATGTATATAATTAGAGTCGCCCGTCAAAAATAACCAAAGCCGACCAATAAAACTTACAGTAATAATTACAATCGGTATTCTATGTCATCAGTCCACAGGCCGTGACTTGAGCCATGTCGTTGACGACAACATGTGACCTATCATAAAACCGAGGCCGTCGATGATAAAAAGACATCTGTAAAGAAAGTAAACAAGCATTTATTCCAATGTTTTTTATTATTGTCGTATCTAAAAAAATAGTGCATTACATCTATTTTCCTGCGTAATTCCAGAGTTTTCAAGAGACTTTTTTTGTGACCTTTTTTCGAAAACCCTTAAGATTTTGGAAGGATTAGCCCATATTTTTGCATGAATTCCCAGGATTTATTGAAAAAAAATATCTATACTAAGGCAAATTTGGCCAACAGAATCACAACACCCAAGACAACAGCTAAAAACTTCAGATGTCGTGAAAAAAAATAATTTTTGTGGCAACGATTATCATGTTTTCTTTACAATTGCAACATTGTTGTACACACCGAAAAATGTCACTATCCACGCTCATGTGGAACAGAACAGAAGAATGCGAGTGTGTATGGTGCAATAAAGAAGAGCAGATATATCCAGTTTTAAAGTTCACTTTTATTTCAGTTTCAACTCCACTTTCATTTTCTGCACTATAAAAAAAAATTAGATATTCAATTGCTAATTCATACTGCATCAGCGGTTCTCTACCTTTTTCAGTTCCATTCCCACCTTTTAACCATATGACACATTAGTATTACCCAGGCCCCTCTAAAATGAGGCATATACAATAGAAACTCTATTTTGTCTGCCTTTTAATAGCATAAGTGAATAAATGTGTATTGTAATACTTACACAAGAGATTCACTTGAATTACTATAACAGTGGAACATTACTACAAATTTAATGATATTAACAATGTGTAAACTTGAATGAAAGTAGTTAGCAAAATATTCATAACATATTAATTCAGAAACTCATAACGAAGTTTTAAACTTTAACAAATAGTTCAATATAATTCTAGGCTATTGTGATTTAAAACAGACGAAAATTGCCTTGAACTAAATACTTAGGATTATTCTTAGCCAATTGGATAGGAAAAGGAATGCTTGAAAGGCACAAAGCAGACATTTTGAACGCACAATTTATTTCGATGTTTCATTTTCGCTTGAACCAGAGTCCCTAACGAGGTAAACTCCTTGAGTAAAGATGGGGCTTAGTCCAGCCAACAGAGGTTGGAAACTAAGATTGGTCGGGCCAGCTTTGGCATTGAGCAAGACCACGGTCCTGTCCATGCAAACACTGGTGCTGAAGTCGGAGATACCAGGCAAGAAGAAACCAGCAACAATGGTATCATGCTTCACGACTAGATAGCATGTCTACATAACTTGCACCAGATTGAAATCCTACATCAAAAAGATATGTTGACACTCATGAAAACACCACATGGATACCGTGTATACTACGATTAGTTAAGAATGAAGGACAGGGTTCGGTGATTGATTTCTCATCGAACATATCTCTAACTCTCAAATAGGGTTTCAATTCTAGACATTAATTCTGACAATCTTCTAAAATTTGAATGCATTTCATAATAAATCCCACTCCACATCACTGAATTCAGAAAAATATATTTCAAAAAATGATCTTTTACAGTGCTATCGATTGCTGCAAAATTAGGGACACTTTCATTAAACTTGGTTGTTTTTTTTACGCTTGATACATTAAAATATATGTATATATATATATATGTATCTGTTATATGTTGAAATGTAATTAACTAAACTATGGCACCAAGAGACAGATCTGAAGGTGAAGCTTTTGGGCAACCGAGAGGACTTCCTGCTGCTGACGACTGAATTCATGGAGGTTGCCTACATTTCTGTATAGACTTCTGAGCTGCTGCTGACGACTGAATTCATGGATGTTGCCTACATTTCTGTATAGACTTCTGAGCTGCTGCTGACGACTGAATTCATGGATGTTGCCTACATTTCTGTATAGACTTCTGAGCTGCTGCTGAAGACTGAATTCATGGATGTTGCCTACATTTCTGTATAGACTTCTGAGCTGCTGCTGAAGACTGAATTCATGGATGTTGCCTACATTTCTGTATAGACTTCTGAGCATAGGAGAAGAAGAAGAAGAAGAATTGTATTTTTTTTTAAAAATGTAAATATTTTATTCCATACTATTATTTAACCACATGTGAACATAGATACAACAAAAAGGACTGGAGAACATGGAAACAATGAACAAGAATGAAAGGAAGAGAGGTCTATGAAGGCAGCGTGAGAAATTAGTAGATTATTTGACATCGTGGAAAAATTCAGCAAAGATCCCGATGAAAAGATATTAGAAATAGTAAGTTTTGGAGATCCATGATGGCCTACGCCAGTCAGCACAAAACTTGTTGATGATGATTTGTAGCAGCGATACTACAGACACTGCAGCAAAAAAGTGGAGTCATGATATGGGGCATCTAGGAGAACTTTCTAAACGATTTTCATTGGTTGCCACAGCAGTATAATCATGGCAAACTATGTTAATCACAGGAATAGTAAAATGAGTCATAGTGAAGGCATATTTTCCTATTACCCAGTAGGTCCTATAACGTCGATGGTCACGAACAAGATTTTATCCATATACGTTATAAAGCTTATAGAAAACTTATAGGCAAGTAATTTTGGTTACAACTTTGAAAATTAGCCAAATGTGGTTATATCACAACTTTTAACCAGAAATAAACATGGTGGGGTCGCAGTTCTGGTAATCTAGTCACGTAGAAATCCCGATCTTATTTTATATTAATTGTGTCTAATGGCTACAGAAGACATCAGGGTTGACCAATGTACCAATTTCAATAATCGCATCAATCAAATATGCATCTGGACTGTTAAGATGGAAGATCGTCCAAGAGAGACTACACAGAATAATCAACAGAGAAAGTTCAAATATTGGGCATAAGCAATACACAAGATTTACAGTAATTTGCAACAAGGAGCTTGACAAGCAAATGAATGTTTGCTGATCTTTATGTGCTACATTGACCAAGAAAGGAATTAACAAACTGCTCAGAAAGCAATGACAACTTAAAGGTCAAGGTAGGTCCCATGGCAGCAACCTGCCGCCGGGGTTGAAGATACAGCTAAGCTGCAACTACTATTAGGTGGAGTGGTCAATTTCCTTCCTTGCTGTCTTTAGCTGCTCAAAATCATGTATTCGGTACTTATTTACAGATGGGTCGACATAGGTGTGATCGTGTCAGGCACGAAATCACGATTCGGACAATTTTATGTCCGGACGTAGTTTCGAACCTGACGCGCTGTAACCCTATGCTAGTAAACAACCTAATTATCAACTAGGCTACCGAAAGTCTCTTGACAACCTACTAGACGCATACTATTTCTTACAAAATAAGGACAGCCAATAAATTCTGAGTTGATCGATGCGCCCTGAATATGATGTTACCAACCAATAATATAGCACTCTGTTGATACGCCCGGTAATTTGTATTTAAAACCAACTACTGCCATGACGTGTTATATCCCGTTGAGTATCCGTGTATCTAGAAGTCCCTAACTCAGGTCACTAGGAACAGGAAGCTAGCGTGCCATATTAAAACCAGGGTGACGCCCCTGATAACAGTAAGCTGACGTTCTTCCGCACAAATGTAGACTTTCCTCTGCTCTAACACTATGAAACGTAGATTATGACTAAAAATAACATTCAAAAGTAGATTGTCGTCAATCGTTGTCGTCTCCGAGAATCCGTATCAGATAACTAGAGGCGGTCACAGGTAGAGTTGTTTTTTTTTTTAATGAACGAGACATAATATTAGTTTCCTATACAATTTTTATTTTATGAGTGAAATAATGATCAGAGAAAACTCCGGTTCGAGCAGCCACGATTGACATTTCATCCATATTAAGGTATTTAGGAAGTATTCTTAAATCCGCAAATTTTTATTTTGTGAGCGGAGTGTTTCAGTTCGTTTACGGCTATGTATAGCAAGGTGCGCGGTCGCGCAGCCGCAAATATTAGAAATAAGGTTGAACATGTGTTAATGCAGATGAAGATTAGAAAAAAATGGGAATGGTTACATTATCATCCTCATCGTGTGTCGTCTTCCCAACGAATGTTAGCTGCAACGGACTTCCAACATCCTCTGTCGCTTGCCCTGGTTGAAATTTATTAGACTATATCTTGTCCTTTTCGTGATATTTCCCTTCCACTCTATCTATATATACCTATTCCTAGCCGACCCTCATCTCTACCATCAAAAGTAAAATCTACAACAAGGTGTCACGTCTTAATATGTCCAAAATATTTTATCTATTTCATTTTTACTTCTTAAATAGTTTTATTTTACACATTCTGTTGCCCAAACATATAGTTCTCTTCTGCTTCTATGAAGCTTTCCCTATTCTTCTGTATATACCCATGCTAAAGGCATCAATTCTGTCTTTCAGCTGTTTGTTCATAATGGTTGACACACTGTCAGAAGCACAGTATCACAAAATATTCAGAAATGCTATTGACTGATACATCAAATGTATCACATTAATAGAAATTTAAGAAAGGTCTAGGATAATACGAGAATGTATTTAAATAAATTGAAAAGATTGAGATAATGCGCGGATGAGGAATAGGATAACGACTGAAAAATGAAGAACAATTAGGTAACACATTTCAAGATTAGGAAATGAGTAAGAAATATTGAATTAATTATATGAAGAACAAAATACAAACGCAATGAATCACAAACCAGTTCATGAATAATCGAGGATTTTTTTAATAAAGAAAAATCATGCAGCAAATGAGATTTGAGCCAGGTTCAGTCAGATGACACGATTTCGCCTCACTACTTGAGTGAGCAGAAAGACGGTAAACATTCTTACCTAAGTTGCGAGGATATTACCTGCCACCTGAGAGGACCTGTTTCAAGTCCCGTTTCCTGCTTTATTTTGTTTTCTTATTAATCCAGCAAGTACGAAAAAAGTAACATGGCGGAGAAAAGGAAGAAAATGTTGAAGAGATCAAATTTAAAAGAAATAAAGAAGGAGAAAATAGTTGCAAGAATGAAGCAAAGAAGGAAAAGGTGAAAAAAAAAAAAGATAGAAGTTGAATTGGTTCTTGTTTGAAACGACTATCCTCCATCTTATTTTAGGGTAATTAATTTAGATATTATATCAATAATTAATCAATAATTACTTTAATAATAATAATTTTAACGGTTAATGTTAGGAGAGTTGTATTTTACATAACTAACCTTAACTCTAAATAAATTTATTTACTGACAAACATTGCCAATGGCAATAATCAAATAGGTTTCCAAACGTTTCCAAACAAGAACCGTTGAATTGAACGTAAAAAAAGATCTTATGAACAGATTCCACATTGTACTTGACTATGGCATGGACATTTTCATTAAGTTCATGCCGTAACGGTTAACAATATAAGATCTGATAGGTAATGACAGTGGTACAGATTGATTCTGTGACGGCCAATGTAAAAGTTCGATCACCGCTACGGGCATTTGAGCGTCCGCACCGATAAGAAAGAATGGCAAACAACTCACGTATTTATATTGCCTAGAAAATCACTACAGCCAAAAAATGCTGGGTTGGTGTTTACGTCCTGTCTAGGATACCCTACTAATTTGACCAGTAGGTACTAGGAAATCAAGCCTTTATAATTACTCATTTGATTGTTCCCGTGATTGTCATTGATCGTTATGATTATAGTTTGTGTGGCAGCCATTAACACACAAGGGAATAGTCAAATAAGTCATAGTCAGAGGGATTATTTCCAATTAGCCCGTAGGTCGTATAACGTAGACTGCGATTATTTATGTGAAGATCTGCGGTTAGGACTTTCCATAAAGGCGTGACATTGAACATAACAAACGAGGCGACAAAAATCTGCTCTTACTGGCGCCATCATGAAAGAAACTCGCAAACAAACGTAAAAACAAAATGGATACCTCGCACGACTTTTGGTTACACCTGGATGATTACGTTCTCTTCAGGAGTTCGGCGAGACGGGAGGACGTGTGATCTTGATTAGGAACTGATTATCGATGTACCTATTGAGTGAGGATATGGACGGATTGATGATATCATAGATACGTGTCTTTGAAGACAGGTGTACTTCAGATTGTAAAGGTATTCACCAAATATAAAAATAGTAAAAGATAAGCAAATGTTATAAATTTGACAGCGATTCTAATCTTGTTTAAGTTGTAGCCACTCAAGTTTAATATATATTAGTAGCGTACATAGCTCGGTGCTGTACCATCAGGAATGAAAGATACACTCAGGTCATCTTTCCTATCTCTAGGTGGCAACATATCAATGCGCCATGTTGTTTATCAAAGTGGGAACGAATATGTAAAATAAAATATTAGAAAAATGGTAAAACCAATAAGAATACTTAGGACTAGAGGTCCATACGCGAATGAGGCGCCAAATGTCAGAAGTTTGACACAAAAATTTTTTCCCGTGGGCAACGTTGTATCGTGGTTTACAATATGGTTTCATATCTGAATCTTTTGGTATGGCACATCATACTTCAGCAATTATTCTCCGTCATTTTAACCCTGAGATGCTGGATGAAAACGCCAATCTGATCCTCAAAACCTCCTTAGTGGCGTTTTATGAGATGCATGACAGGCAACAGTGTCGATTAACTTAGTTTTTCTTTCATATCGTCGCAACACACAGGAGATATTCCAATTGAAGTGATATCAAAGAACGGTAAATGATAAGGAGGATAAAGTTATTACGAAGACGATGAACCGGCCCCAATACCTTAACGACGATGAAGCTATCGCCGATGATGTCCTTGTCTCCAAATTTAGAATCATTGAAATGTACAATTTACTGTTATTGACTCCAGTACGACGTGTCTGTCTGTGGTAGTCATGCATGGCAGTAACGACATATGATTTACATGGCATTGCCATTGTGTTAAACGTCCCGTCATTACTGCTGTCCATTATCGGTCGTGGATGTATAGATACAAGGATATGTTACTAGATTTCTTGTCACGGTAAAGGTTGGTTATAAACTAACATTTGTGTGCAGTTTTTTAACACTGTTAAATGATTTTTATATATGTGTGTAAATTGTGATACGGTGTGATCTACTGTGGTATAATGTGTTCTGATATGATGGCGTGTGATCTGATGTGATTTGTGATATGATGGGATGTGATCCGATGTGATGGACATGTGTGTTTCTACAGACATGACACAGACTGTTGTAACTTGTCGAGACACATATTCCTACATTTCACATATAACTGTCTGCCTGGCAGATTTTAAGGACAAAGTGTCCTATCATTGTGCACTAACCAGTTCGACGTTGTTGATTATTTTCAAAGTAATGACATTGCCAATACGTATGGAAACAAACAAAACTGAAGGAGATGACAATCGTTAGTTCAATACACCCTCGACCACCTTATGGACTTTCTGTAGGTGTTTACTCCCTTAGCCTAAGGCCTTACTGTAACGCAGCGAGTGAATAAGTAAGAGCGATAGCAAAAGTAAGAAATGCAGATAAGACATGCAATGGCAATACATTTTTCATAGTTTATAGACTGTCAGCCCATACTCCAGCTTTGCTTAGTCGTCTCCTACGACATATAAGAAAAGAAGACAATGACTATATTCTTTGGACCATGAAATAGAAGTCAATGTACCGGCTGTTACACGTATGTAAACTGTACTGGGAAAAAACGCTTTAAATTTGCTAAAAACGTCCTTATTCAAATCGTCATCAACATTAAAAAGAAATGCATATAACAACAGCAATAATAATAATAGCAATAATAATAATAATAGCAATAATAATAATAATAGCAATAATAATAATAATAATAGCAATAATAATAATAATAGCAATAATAATAATAATAGCAATAATAATAATAATAATAGCAATAATAATAATAATAGCAATAATAATAATAATAGCAATAATAATAATAATAATAGCAATAATAATAATAATAATAGCAATAATAATAATAATAGCAATAATAATAATAATAATAATAACAATAATAATAACAATTGTAATAATAATCATACAATTATTAATAATAGTAATAATAATAACACCAATAATAATAATAATAATAATAACGCTAAATACCATAATCTGTTTGGAGCGTAGAGGTGCCACACTTGAAACAACAACACAAAAGCTCTCGAAAAACAGTTGTCACAGTGGGACGAGTATAGAAAAAATTACCAGGATCCCTACTTGATGTCAATTGAGGATACTGCTCTTTCTGCATCCTCCACCCTCAACCGTTCCTATTCACAAAATAGTAGTGATAGTGAGTCGTATCTCTTTACATGTACAAACGAAATCTACGCCATTTCACCACCGCCAAAAGTGGTTATTGATAACCCTTCACATTACTTTATTATTTGCAGAGCGAATATATTTCTCTTATGTTCTACATAACTGATTTGTAACAGACGCCTAAAGCATTTATATTCAAAAGTCTGAATCCTTTCTGCCGAGTCTGAATTTAGTGTCCAGCTCTCAAATCCAGAATGATTCTTGATCCTTGATTAGACACTGGCATCACAGCACATGGGCATTCCCATAAGTGCTCCGCCATCTGTTCCAGCAGCCATCCGACTCGATGGTGTTTCAAGTCTAATGCCACTGAAACAGAGGTCAACATCAGGGCACAACTCTGGCCCTTGTGATAGGTTTCTTTGTTGTTCCGCCCACCCACGCCGTGCCCGATACTGGTTCAAGCACACCGTCGGCCTGTCGGACAACATGGTAACTGTTATCGGAGGTTACGACTACGGGATTGTTTAAATAACGTGCCATGAAGCTACTATAAGAAGATAACCTCAATATAAAGGCATGTCATCTACTAAGGTTTTCTGTTGCATGGGTGGTTTGTCTAGTGAGCCATTGGTGAGACCCACAGACGCAACTGCATATAAGAAATAGATATCACTAACGATTTGTAGTCTGATATTTATTGTAATATTGATCTTACTGTTCTGAATTATATTCAACATTTCTGTGACAGATATCACAATCTCGAGCCTTAACTTGATCGCATTTCCCAAAGTGCAGTCATCAGATATTTGGGATCCGAGATTTTTGTAGGTGATACTTCTAGAAAATGTGTATATTTACAGAGAATTCTCAGTAATGCTTATTTAGAACCTTTCTCGTGGCAAATTAGTGTGCATAGTCAGTGTGTCTCGTCAGTGTGGTATCTAGAACATGGACTTCTAGTTCAGTGTGTAAAGAAAAGGTCCGTATTTCCCCCAAAAATTTCGTAGAAGGCGGTCAAAGAAAGTTGGGAGATGGACTGACAACCTGCCACATGTGAAAAAATAATTGACGCTGTCTTATCTCGATTTCTTAATTTCTTACTTTTGTCTTCCGTCAAATGGTCCCTAGGAAAAACGAAGGGAAACAGGTCCGAAAACATTGTATTTTTGTCCTTTTGTTACAGGTTTCTTGATGGCGAGGAATGTTAGGTGTGATCAATGCATATGTGTCCACAGATCTGATAGAAGAAGGTGAACTATTAGGTTCAGAAATATAATATATTCTTCACATCTGGCAGGACGTGATGATTCAGGGATTCTGATGCTCTAGAATGCCTCCATTCTTGGGAAGCCAAACGTGAAGCACTAAACACCTTGGGAGTCTAAACATGAACCACAAACCACATTGGGAGGCCAAACATGAATCATACCACCTTTGGAAACCAACCATGAACCACAAACTACCTTGGGAGGCCAAACTTGCCACAAACCACCTTGGGAAGCCAAACATGAACCACAAACCACCTTGGGAAACCAAACATGAACTACACACCACCTTGGGAAGCCAAATATGAACCACAAACTACCTTGGGAGGCCAAATTCTAGTGTCACATAGGAATTCTAGTGGACCCTATCAGTATAAGATATAACATGGAATTTTACGGGTCTTCATCAGTTCACATTATAGCAGGGAATTGTAGAGGTCCTTGGTAGAACAAGGTGTACTGCGATCAGCACATTTATTCGACAGAACAATCCACAGCACATATCTGTAGATATCCTCAGGATACATACAGTATGGTCATGTTGGGGTCTGTTGCAAAATATGATATGATTTTTGGTCTGTAGGGGTCTGTAGGGGTCTGTAGTGGTCTGCAGTAAAAGATATGGTAAATGAGATCCTCGGCAGAACAAATTATAACAGAATCTGCAGGGGTCATCGGCAAGTACAAGATATATCAACAATCTGTAGAGATCCTCGACAGAACAATATACAGCAGTTATCGTTTTGGGGTCTCTTCGGAACAAGTTGTAGCAGGAATATGTAAGGGATATTGAGAAGTAGAACATTTTTTTCCGGCCTGAAAGAAACTGTTAAGAACTAAATTACTAAACAATTGACTAACAAGAAAGGTCACATGCGAATGAAGTGTTGAACTTGTGAAAGTAATCACTGTTTCTTTATGTATAATTTCTTGGTAATGAACAATCAATCATGTGCCGTGCCGAGTGGGGTAGGCGATAATGTTTTTTTGAACCACTCTCTTTCTCTTGTGTTGCTAATAAGTTCAGTTTGTGACATTCTCTCATGCCATAGTAACAAACTATCCATCAACTTCTCTCTTTGTCTTCGTCTGTCTCATTTCCCCTTTATCTTTCCAGTGCTACTAAATGTTCACGTTTTTCTCTTCTAATTGCAAACACTAAAAATCTTAACTTATGGCTTATAATATTGACTAAAATGTACAATATTTTCTATAACGTATAATATTTTCTATAACGTATAATATTTGCTATAATGTATAATATTTGCTATGATGTATAATATTTGCTATAATGTATAATATTTGCTATAATGTATACTATTTTCCATAAAGTATACAATTTGCTATATTGTATAATATTTGCTATAATGTATAATATTTTCTATAACGTATAATATTTGCTATAACGTATAATATTTGCTATAACGCATAATATTTGATATAATGTATAATATTTGCTATAACACATAAAATTTGCTATAATGTATACTATTTTTTATCACGTATAAAATTTGCTATAATGTATAATATTTGCTATAATGTATAATATTTGCTACAATGCATCTGTTTATTCCAGCATCTATGAGGACTTCAACATTAATATTCTTGTCTGTCCAATACATTTGTATCATTCATCTCAATTACCACATCTCACTTTTCTCCAGTTCACCTAGAGCTATTTTGTTTTTCGTTCATGCTTCACATCCATAAACGAAGAGTTGGTTCAATATAACATCATATTTCTAATGATATCATAGTAATATCGTGCCTGTGGTTGTTATTGAAACAGACAGAAAGTGAACAAGGGATCGGAAGAACATAAATCAGACAGGGAAGAAAATAGCTCATCTTTGAGATATCAGATCTTGTGAGGGAAGGAAATCGCTGTTACACAAATCAAGATCAAAAAGGTAGAATAAATTAGCGGCACAATGTATTGAAGAAGTGAGAAACAAAGTTGGATATATAGAATTGATAACACATGCATTAGTTTTTATTTTATATATTAAAAACTCACCCTGTACATGACGTGGGGACAGCAAGAACATGCGGCCTTTATCACACAGCAACAACATCCCTCTTTGTAACTCCTTAACGGGAAACATGCAGTATTTGACAGCTTGTTGTTGTTTTTTTTTACTAATACGCTAAATCGTACAGCCTGTTCAGTGGAGAATATCGGCTAGGGAAACAGAGGACAATTCCACCCAGGTGGGTTTTTGAGGCGTGCTCAAGATCTATCCACCTAGCAGACACGGAAATTACATGCAATGTTATAATTATCAAATGTTGGTTATGATTTCGAAAAGCAGTATACTGTGACCTTCGATATTTTGGAAGACCTGCTGACTAATTAGCAAACATCACTCTACAATGACTCATTTGAATTCTTTCATGATTTTTATTGGCTTTAGACACAGAGTAGAATCACTATACAATAAATTGACCAATAAAAATCAAGGAAATAGCATGTCAGTATAGAAGGCTGTTTTCCAATTTAGCCAACAGGTCTTCTTATACAAACGGCCTCGATTATACACACAAGATCTACGACCTACCAAGCATAAGACCTATTGGCTATTTGGAAATCCTGCCTCCGTAAT